>JABUQX010087090.1:0-7500 GCA_015478945.1 Trachelipus rathkii
ACGACTCTAGAATGTTCCAGTCAACTCATTATAAATAAGAATAATACTTAAGAAGGCGCGGTCCTTTTAGATTGTCCCAGTCGACCAATAAAATTAATAATTGAGAAAGCCGCATTGCCCCTTTAGAATGTCCCGGTCAGCCCATAAAAATTAAGAATTAGGAATAAGAATTTTTAAATAATAATTAATGTAATTAATGAATTGCATTGTGTTTAAATTAGTGAGGTAAGGGTTCGGGCAGTGCAGGTCCTACTCTAGACATAGGTGGCCCGATGGAATCAAACCAACAATAATTAATAATTAAGAATGCGATTAGTATTAATACGTCGCATTGGCCCCTCCAGAATGTCCCAGTCAATCCAATATAATTAGTCAGAATATAGAATAATAATTCATAACCCGGCGATGGGCCTCGTCTGGACTGTCCCAGTCAACCGATAGAAATTATAATTAAGACAATTTAATTCTTAATTAGTATAGGGTTGACTGGGACAGGTCTAAATAGGCCCATGCGGCTTCTGAATTTATTATTCGTATTTATTATTTTGTTGGTTGACTGGACAGTCTAGATAGGCCATGTGGCTTCTTAATTATAGATACTATTCATTAATTACATTAATTGTTATTAAAATGTATTCTTAATGTGCTAAATTTTTTTGGTGACTGGACATTGAGTTAGAGGCGACGATATGTCGTCTCTCATGATTAATTCTTATTGTGGGTATAGCTGAGCAAGTCTAAAAAGGACCAATCGGCGGCTTTCGTTAAAGTATTTTTGATTGTCATGTTATTTGTGAGTTGACTGGAACATTAGAGGGATTTAATATAATGCTGGCTTCTTAATTATTTTTTTGAATTTATTGATTATTATTGGTTGATGGGAACAGTCCGTAGATAGGCGCCATACTGCTTTCTTAAGCATTAATTTTTATTTATTATTTATTATTTTGGGGTTGACTGGGACATTCTAAGGAGGGCCAATCGGCTTCTCTTAATATTTAATTTTTTGGGGTTTGAATGAAAGTCCTAAAAAGGACATGCTGCTTCGAATAAGTATTACTTCTATTTATTATGAGTTGACTGGGACATTCTGAAGGAATCAATACGTCTCTTAATTATTATTGTTTAATATTAATGTATTATTGGTTGAATTGGGAAAGTATAGATTAGGGCCTCTACGTCTCAAGTATTATTCTTATTTAATATGGGTTGACTGGGAACATTCCAGAAAGGGGTCAATGCGGATTCTTAATTATTAATTTTTCTGTATTGACTGGGACAGTCCTATAATATTACCATGCGCGTATTAAGTATTTTCTTATATATATTATGGTTAATGGGAGCTTCTACGAGGGGTCATGCAGCTTCTTAATTATTAATTTCTTTAATTTATTAATTTATTATGGGTTGGCGACTGGGACATCTAGATAGGCGCCATCGGCTTCGGAATTATTTATTCTTATTTATTAAGTTATAATGGATGGACTGTGACAGTTCAGAGGGGTCCAATGCGGCTTTTAATTATTATTCTTAATTATGAATTATTGTTGTTGAGCTGGTACAGAGTTTAGGTAGGCCCATGGCGCTTCTTAGTATAATTACTTATTCATTAATTACAATTAATTTTATTAACAAATTTATACTAATTTTAAATTTTATGGTGAATGACATACTCTAGATTGTGATTCGCGTCTTCTTAACTGGTCTTTATATATATATATATATTGGTGAAGACTGGAAGAAACCACTAAACGGCAGGAAAAAGGGTAAGTCGGTCAGAAAGATTTTAAAAAAAGTTAGATTGTTTAGGCTTTCTCAACGTACAGAACTCCAATAAAAGGTAAAGAGTTAAGATATGGAAAAGAACAGATGGAAAGAAATTACATTGAAAAGAGGTTAGAGAAGAAAAGTTCCCGTGGAATCGGTGAGTGATGAAAATTTAGTTAAAGTTTACATTTTTTAGTAGGAATTTGTTTTTCATAATTATTAATGCGTTTTAATTTAGGGAATTGAGGTGGAGTGGAACCCGATACTGAATACTGGATTAATGGATATTCTTTGGAGTCGAGGAGTGACTGACTGGATTTGTTTTCTTTACACTAAGACGGAATGCGTCTTTGAACAGTTGAAATTGAAGCTTCCTCCGTAAATTGGGAGTCGAATTTATTTGCAAGTACAACTAATTTTTGAAGGACTTGAACTGTAAGTGATCTGAATCATTACGTTTATTCATAAAGTGACAGTTAAATGATTGAATGCGCTTCTACTTTATTATTAAACATTTTCTGACATGTGTCAGGTTTTTTATATAAGAGTTAGTTTCTTTAAAGCTTTTTTGTTAAAGATAAACATTGCGCATATAGTGAAAGTGACCTCGTTTATTGTTTGCTGTCATTAATGTATTCTTATTTAATGTTTAAAACTATTGCTCTAGAATTTAGCAGGTTAGAGAAAGTTTAACCTGTGAGAACAGATATTCGGATTGTGAACTAGATTGTTTTATAGAATTTATGTTATAAAGGTGGTATCTCCTCGTGAACAGTTTCCTGATGCTACATGGACTACTTGACCAGTGTATTTAAAAGGATTATACGTGGCGTAGTTTTCTTGATAAATACTGAGTTTGTCATTTATTATTAAATACGATTGGGATTGTTGTCTTCTATGAGTAAATATTGCACCTCGTCAACGTGGATGTCCTGTGCCTCCTTCCGTCTGCTGTGTTGATGTTTTGGAACCTTGCCTCCGTCGTATATTGATTAATTACTGACCTGAATTCCTTTACTGATTATTCTTTGGAAATGTAAATAAAGAATAGTGTTTGCAGAAATAAAATTATTATTGCTAATTTATGTTTAGAATAGGGTTTACTAACTTGTGTTTAGAATAGGGTTCATTATGTATAAATATAAGTAAGAAAATACTGTATGTGTTTAAGTTACCCTCTCCCTATAATTTGCAAATTTGTTGTCAGGAAAATTAACAGCAAGTCATAAAATGAATTAGCTAACGAGGCCAAAAAGAATCCTCCGTATATAATATAATATATATTATGAATATATATATATATAATATAAAAAATAATAATATATATATATATATAATAATATATATAATATATTTCTTTATCAAATTTTTTTTAGATACCTAAATTATTTTTTGAAAGTTATTTTAAATCTAAATATATATTATATACTATTATATATATGAATATATAATATATATAATAGATATATATATATATGATGTCGCGTGACGTCACGAATCTGAAAAAATTCAAAAAAAATCAAAAAAAAAATCAAAAAAATCAATAATAATCAAAAAAATTCAAAAAAATTGATTTTTCTAAAAAAAATCAAAAAAATCCAACTCCTGTTTAATTATAAAGTTTCTTTTAATTTTAATAGATTTACAGTGACTGTGGAAAAAGAAATCGATAATCGATATTAGACTGTTAATATAAATGAACACGTTACAATCCTGCAAAATGATCCTTATTTTTGCAACTGTATCTGCACCTCTAATATTTTCAATTGAGTCACACAACTGAGTCACTGAATTCTGTAATGGTCCACACTGCATCTGCACCAGTGTGTGGCCAACCTGGTCTAGCCCATATAATTTATTATATTATGATATATGTCTGGGTACCGTTGGCGTCGCTGGGGTTTGTTCTCGGGGGCTTGTGTTGTTCGATTGCTGGTGGATTGGGCTACATTTAACTTTAAGAAGACATTGGTAACGGTAAACAAAGTTGGAGAATCTGGTCGATCAAAGATGGCTTTGTTCTTATAATAGGACTAAAAAATTTAGACGAATGATAGGACTCCAGTTTCAGAAAATACAGTTCAAAAGATTCTCTCAAGCTTTTTGAAAGAAGTTTACTTTTTTTAGTTGCAGTTCATTATAGAAATGATTAGAAGGTCAAGAGTGTTTTGTGTGGTCAGATTCTAGTTGGTAGTAGTTCACGATTTTGGTTTTCTGTGCTGCAAAGTTTGACACTTGTGTTATCAGACTGCTCATAACTTTTTGATGTTTTGAAAGTTGACTATTTGTCATCTGGTATAGAATTACAAAAGATTTAAAATGCATGAGTCAATGAGGCTTAAGTTTTTAGAGGGTAGCAATATTAAGTTTTTCATATATATACTATATATGGTAAAGTAGTCGGTATGTATTTTAGTATATATATAGTGTATTATTTAAACTATATAATATATATATACTATAAATAATAGTATATTATATATATAAAATATATATATAGAAAAATTGTAATCGGAGTAGAATAGTAATACTAATGACGAGAAATATGACAGGTTTATATATATATATATATATATATAAACTAATGATTATTTGACTTCCAAGTTTTTTAAACTATCTTGTCTAATAATGCTGTTGAGCTAATTTTTGAATATTTATAAATTGAAGCACTAGCTTCTAACTTTTAAAGTATGTTGTTGTCTACGGTGCTTATTCCATAAATATACTCAAATTTCCCAGGTTGATTAATGGAAGTGGCATACTCTTTTGACTCTGCTTAAGTGCCTATTAACGTTAAATAACGTATTACCTGTACCGCAGTTTAAGGTACCATATTTAACACTGCAAGATTACTAATGTGATTTAAAATCCCTTTAATCCTCTGTAATTTAATTTTAACCCAGTAAGTTAATCTATTACTTAATAGCCTACTGAAATATCATCACATAAATGCAAAATTATTGATAACCATAACCCTGATGATAATTAAAAGAAAAAATAAATTCTGAAGAAAATAAAACTTTTTAAATTCCTCTTATAACAAGGATGTCCAGATATTTTAGTTGATTGACTAAGTTAGGTGTGTTTGAAAAAATTATTCTTGTTTGATCATTGGAATTTTTTTATGAATTGAAGAATGCCAATTACGTGATGGGGAACAAGAGGTTGTCAACGGTATGGAAAGAGTAAAATGTGGTGGAGGGAGGAGAAACATTGTTGGTTGCTTTCTCGTTGGACTAACTGTCATGAATTCTAGCGAATGTCAGAAGACATGATGTTGACGAGATGCATAGAGGTTGTCGAGGATTAAATAGGATGAGTAGCAAGATGGTTACAAAAAGTGAAAATAATCTGTTTTCAAAAAACATTAAAATAATAGTAGTTAGGTTTAATCTCAATAGTTTGTTCAGACAGATATGTTGACTTCTATTCACTTTCAATTTAAAACAGTTGAGATATAGTGCTATATGGAAATGATCAGAGTTTTTATATGTGAACTGCATGTTATGTTCTTCTGTACTGGTATGTGGCTTGTAGGTGTTGTTTATTTGGTATTGTTTCTGTCCGTATATTAGGATTTGCTAGGTGTAGTATGTAAAAAAAAGAAAGATATGAGAGTATCGGGTTAGCATACATATTGTGGGAGTATGATTACCTGGCGCCTGTGGTGGGATTTTGTAAATATTTTTGTTCTACTCTCTTTCAAACTAAAAATTGCATGCATTTAGAGCTGGGAAGGACATAATTGTGTTTCGGTAATTAGTAAATAAATACCTGTTTTACTTGTTGGGAGGTGTGTGTGCATTATAAAGAATTTTTTGGTGGTTTCTTTTTTTTTAAAATGTATTGTTAGCTAGTTCGCTGTCGGCGGAGGAATATTGTGAAGGGACAGTCTTTGATACGTCCTCCAATGTGACGTTATTTCTATTTCTATATCTAGAAGATTGGATAAATGAATAAAAATGTAAGAATCAATGTGCCATATAGTAAAAATTAGTATTTTGAGTCAAATGAGTGCTAATTTCTTGTGAAAGTCAAAGCCAATATCTCAACCAGATATGATTCCTGTACTGAACTGGCCATGATGAAGCCAATCTTCCCTCACTCCTGTATAAAAAAAGAAAAGAAGACATACTTTTAAATGCACAATACAAAACAAAAAACACACATTATATAGGACTGGAAATGAAATTTGCCAGTCCAGAAACTCTTATTATCCAACATATGTTTTGCTCTGTCCATTCATGGAGTAGTCTTTTTGTCTATCATCCATTACACGGTAAAAAAAATACTGTATCAGTTTACAAGGATAATTACTAAGGATCTTAAAGAAACTTTTTAATAAATGTAGTTATATTCTTATAATTTTGCTTTACGGATAATTTACAAACAGTGATGACAGATAATGCAGTGCATTGTAAGTGAAGATATTCCATATGAAAGACTAAAAACTGCACCATGTTTCATTCATAAACAGGAGCTTTTTAAAAGGAAGTAAATATTTACTTAAAGATCATTAAGTGATATTGAAGCTATTTCTAGGAAGTGTTGGTCATTTTCAAAGGTCAGCTCTAGCTACAGATAAGCATAATAAATATATTCAGTAGTCCCAAAATTTACTATTTTTAAGTCAAAATTCATTTAAACAATTTAAATTGCTGAGATAGTGCCATCCAAAATTGGCATTTTTTTCCATGACCAAATTTTTATGCATTTTGAAGGTAAAATTTGTGTGGTTAGTAATTGATTCAATTCTCTTATGTACCATTGGAAAGAGCATCCTTTGTTTACCTTATAAACATACTTTTCAGTTTGGTGCCTCTTAAAATAAGAGAACTTTGAAGTGATTAATCACCTAAAGTTCTCTTCTTTTAAGAGGCACCAAACTAAAAAGTATGTTTATAAGGTAAACAAAGGATGCTCTTCCCAATGGTGCTTAGTAGAATTGAATCAATTACCAACCACACTCTCAAATTATAAATGCCTTCAGAATGCACAAAAATTTGATCATAAAAAAAATGCCAATTTTAGATGGCACAATTTCCGCAATTTCAATTCTTTGAATGAGTTTTGCTTAAAATCAGCTTCTCCACTACCAATGATGCTAGTATATTCAAATTGGAAGCCACAATGATTATTCTTACACTTTTAATAGTTTTTTTTCATTTTTAGCTTTTTGGCCAGGTTTGGGAACACACTGTGTCTCAATTACCTTTCTGATGTCCTTGAAACTATGATTTTAGAAATTAATGCCACAAATTACTTAGGGATGCATAATTTCAGCACTATATCTTTAATATTTTGAAATATATGGACCATCAATGTTGACAATTTGCTTCATAACATTTTTTCGGAAAAATACACCCATCCACATCAGCTCCTGTAGCAAACAAACATTAACACTAACATTTCTTTTGAGTTCTAATACTTTCCTAACCCTCTTTACAGATGTTTAACAACCTATCTTCAAAGTTTTACAAAAATATAAGGAGGTCAATTCGCAGAGCACTTGCTGATTTAACAATGGAATACCCAATATATATATATATAATATATATATATATATATATATTATAATAATATATATTATATATAAGATATATATATATATATATATTAGTATATATAAATATATATATATATATGAAGGAGAGCCTATAGCAAAAATTTAACCTAATAGCTTATTTTTTTCGTCTGCACCAATACTGATACTGATAGCAAAAATGTCGATAC
>JABUQX010087090.1:12500-20827 GCA_015478945.1 Trachelipus rathkii
AAAAAAATAAGTATAGGTTATAATTTTGGAAATGCTCCTCCTTACATAATAGTATATATATAATTTATATATAATATATATATATATATATATATATAATATATATATATATATATATATATATATATATATATATATATATATATATATATATATATATATATCTATATGGTCCTTTCCAGTTTAAATCAGCAAGTGCCTCAGGATTGACCTCCTTATATTTTTGTAAAACTTTGAAGATAGGTTGTTAAACATCTGTAAAGAGGGTTAGGAAAGTATTAGAACTCAAAAGAAATGTTAGTGTTAATGTTTGTTTGCTACAGGAGCTGATGTGGATGGGTGTATTTTTCCGAAAAAAATGTTATGAAGCAAATTGTCAACATTAACGGTCCATATATTTCAAAATATTAAAGATATAGTGCTGAAATTATGCATCCCTAAGTAATTTGTGGCATTAATTTCTAAAATCATAGTTTCAAAGACATCAGAAAAGTAATTGAGACACAGTGTGTTCCCAAACCTGGCCAAAAAGCTAAAAACTTTATTAAAAGTGTAAGAATAATCATTGTGGCTTCCAATTTGAATATACTAGCATCATTGGTAGTGGAGAAGCTGATTTTAAGCAAAACTCATTCAAAGAATTGAAATTGCGGAAATTGTGCCATCTAAAATTGGCATTTTTTTTATGATCAAATTTTTGTGCATTCTGAAGGCATTTATAATTTGAGAGTGTGGTTGGTAATTGATTCAATTCTACTAAGCACCATTGGGAAGAGCATCCTTGTTTACCTTATAAACATACTTTTTAGTTTAGTGCCTCTTAAAAGAAGAGAACTTTAGGTGATTAATCACTTCAAAGTTCTCTTATTTTAAGAGGCACCAAACTGAAAAGTATGTTTATAAGGTAAATGGTACATAAGAGAATTGAATAAATTACTAACGACACTCAAATTTTACCTTCAAAATGCATAAAAATTTGGTCATGGAAAAAAATGCCAATTTTGGATGGCACTATCTCAGCAATTTAAATTGTTTAAATGAATTTTGACTTAAAAATAGTAAATTTTGGGACTACTGAATATATTTATTATGCTTATCTGTAGCTAGAGCTGACCTTTGAAAATGACCAACACTTCCTAGAAATAGCTTCAATATCACTTAATGATCTTTAAGTAAATATTTACTTCCTTTTAAAAAGCTCCTGTTTATGAATGAAACATGGTGCAGTTTTTAGTCTTTCATATGGAATATCTTCACTTACAATGCACTGCATTATCTGTCATCACTGTTTGTAAATTATAACGTAAGCAATTATTTATAAGAATATTAACTACATTTAATAAAAGAAGTTTCTTTTATAGATCCTTAGTAATTATCCTTGGTATAACTGAGTCAGTATTTTTTTACCCGTGTATATGGATGAAATAGACCAAAAAGATGCTACTCTCATGGAATGGACAGGAGCAAAACAAATATGTTGTGATAATATTGAGTTTCTGGACTGGCAGAATTTTACATTTCCAGTCCTATATAAAGTGTGTTTTTGTGTTTGTTATGTGTGCAATTAAAAAGTCTTGCTCTATTTTTCTATTTTTTACTACATGAGTGAGGAAATTGCTTCATCATGGCCAGTCAGTAAGGAATATATCTGGTGAGATATTGCTTTGAACTTCAATGAAAATATTCACTCATTTGGACTCATAATTGTAATTTTTATATTATAATCGAATATTGATCTACATTTTTTTTATTCAAATCTTTAGAATTAGAAATGGAATAAGTCACATGAGACTATCAAAGAATGTCCCTTCACAATTCTCAATACATACAATTTTAAAAAAAGACCACCAAAAAATTTTTTAATGCACAACTCCCAACAAAGTAAAACAGGTATTTTTTATACAAACAATATTGTCCTTTCCCAGCTCTAAATGCATGCAATTTTTAGTTTGAAAGGGAGTAGAACAAAAATATTTACAAAATCCAACCACAGGTATCAACTCCCAATATTGTAAACCATATATTTTTTTTACATACTACACCTACAAATTAAAATAAGAGATAAATAAAACAAGCACAGTACAAAGAAAATAATGCATGTTATCTATATAAAACTCTGATCATTCATATAGCTACTTATCTAAACTGTTTTAAAAGTTGAAAGTGAATAGAAGTCAACATATCCTGAACAAACTATTGAGTTAACTAACTACTATTATTTTTAATGTTTTTGAAAACCAGATATTATACTTTTGAATTTTTATTTTCTTAATATCACCTCTTGTTCTCACATCATGTTTCTGACATGTAGAACTTATGGTTAGTAAAGAAATGTTTTCTAAATTTTACTTTCCATTTTGAAACCTCTGGTTCCCCAGTAATGGAGTTTAATTCATAAAAAATTAAATGACAAGATAATTTTTTCAAACACACCTAACTTAGTCAATCAACTAAAATATCTGGACATCCTTGTTATAAGAGGAATTTAAAGTTTTATTTTCTTCAGAATTGATTTACTTTTAATTATCATCAGGGTTATGGTTATCAATAATTTTGCATGTTATGTGATGATATTCAGTAGGCTATTAAGAATAATTACTTACTGGGTTAAATTAAATTACAGAAGATTAAAAGGATTTTAAACACAATTAGTAATCTGCAGTGCTAATATGGTACCTTAAACTGGTAATAGTTTTTATTAATAAATTAAACAGACAAAGATATGCCATTGCCATTTATCAAACTGAAATTTGAGTATATTTGGAATAAGCACCATACAAAATACTTTAAAGTAAAGAATACTCATTTATAAAATATTCAAAATTAGCTCAACATGCATTATAGACAGATAGTTTAAAACTTGGAAGTCAAATAATCATAATTTTAATATATATATTAATATATATATATATATATATATAATATACTATATATATATATATTATAATATATATAATATAATATATATTATAAAAAATATATATAATAATAATAATATATATATATATATATATATATATATATATATATATATATATATATATGAAAAATAAATTTGCTACCTCTAAAAATTAATCTCTCTTGCTCAGATTTTTAAATCTTTTTGTAACTTCTATAAGATGAAATAGTCAACTTCAAAACATCAAAAAAGTTATGAAGCAAGTCTGACTAACAGTGTCAAACTTTCAGACAGAAACAAATGTGACTCCAAAGAATCTGACCCACACAAACACTTTGACTCTTATTTCAAATACTGGAAATAAAAAAATTAACTTCTTTCCAAAAGCTTGAATTTTATGTAATTTTCTGAAAATCATCCTATCATTGTTAAATTTTTAGCTATTAATAAAACAAAGATTTTGAGATACTTTAATTTTGTTAGTAAATTTTCTTAAAGTTAAGGTACCAGAATTATATATTTATAATAAATTATATGGGCCTAGACCAGGGTTGGCCAACACACTTGGTGCAGTGCAGTGTGACATACAGATTCAGTGACTCAGTGTTGTGCTCATTGAAATATAGAGTGCCAGTACAAGTGCAAAAATAAGGTATTTGTGGACTGGTGATTGTTTAAAGGGCCTCACCTCCGATTTTCAAATTTTTTTTCCACAGTACACTGTAAATATATTAAAATTAAAGATAAACTTAGAATTAAAACCAGGGTTGGGGATTTTTTTGATTTTTTTTAGAAAAAAATCAATTTTTTGATTTTTTTGATTTTATTGATTTTTTTGATTTTTTTGATTTTTTTGATTTTTTTCAGATTCGTGACCGTCACGCGAAATATATTTATTAATATATATAATATATATATATATAATATATATATATAATAATATAATATATTATATATATATATATATATATATATATATATATATATATATATATATATATATATATATATATATATATATATATATATAATATATATATATATATTATATATATATATATATATATAATATATATATATATATATATATATATATTATTATTACCGGAGGATCTTTTTTGGCCTGTTAAGCTTAACTCATTTTATGATTTGCTGTTTATTTTCCTGACAACAAATTTGCAAATTATGGGGAGAAGGTAACTCAAACACATACAGTATTTTCTTACTTATATTAATACATAATGAACCCTATTCTAAACATAAATTAGCAATAATAATTTTATTTCTGCAAACACTATTCTTTATTTACAATTATACCCAAAATAATCAACAGTAAAGAATTCAGGTCAGTAATTAATCAATATACGACGGAGGCAAGGTTCCAAAACATCAACACAGCAGACGGAAGGAGGCACAGGACATCCACGTTGACGAGGTGCAATATTTACTCAAAAAAAACAATCCAATCGATATTTAGTAAATAAATGACAAAAACTCAGTATTTATCAAAGAAAACTTACGCACTATAAATCTTTTAAATAACTGTCAAGTATTTTTTATTTTTCATGTAGCATCAGAAACTTGTTCACGGGAGATACCAACCTTATATATAAAATTTATAAAACAATTCCTGTTCACAATCGATATCTGTTCCACAAGTTTTTCTTTTAACCTGCTAAATTAGAGCAATGGTTTTAAACATTAAATAAGAATACATTAATGACAGCAAACAATAAACGGGGTCACTTTTCACTATATGCGCAATGTTTATCTTTAACAAAAAAAAACTTTAAAGAAACTACTCTTTATAAAAAACTGACACATGTCAGAAAATGTTCAATAATAAAGTAGAAGCGCATTGAATCATTTAACTAAGTTACTTTATGAATAAACGTAATGATTCAGATCACTTACAGTTCAAGTCCTTCAAAAATTAGTTGTACTTGCAAATAAATCAGACTCAAAGTTTACGGAGGAAGCTTCAATTTCAACTGTTCAAAGACGCATTCCGTCTTAGTGCAAAGAAAACAACTCTATCAGTCACTCCCTGACTTCAAAGAATATCCATGAATCCAGTATTCAGTATCGGGTTCCAGTCCACCCCACATAGATATAAAACACATTCAATAATTATGAAAAACGATTCCTACTTAAAAAAAAGTACAAACTTTACTAAATTTCTTATCACTCAACCCACCGATTCCATGGGAACTTTTCTTCTCTAATGACCTTTCATGTATTTCTAATTCGCATTACTTCTTTTTCCGAATCTTAACTCTCTCATTGCAGAATACCCTCACTTGCAAACTATCTTTACGCACGGACAGAGCCCTAAACATATCTATACCACTTTATTATACAAATGTTTCTGAGAACCGCACCTACTCTTCTACTCGCTGGCTACGGTTGCCGCTCTGCTTTCTAGTCTACCTCAATATATCTCTCACTTACCAAGTTCTCTGCAGAAACACTAACACTTTACAAGAAAAAAACTCAAAATCATCGACATCCACAACCAAAAAATAAAAACATTTCCTTACCTTTTTCTTAACAACCTATATTACATAAAAAAAAAAATCTCCCTTACTTTCTTCTTATTAACTCCCACCAGCCGACATCCAAGTTGTCGCATAAAGCATTCTTAGACCTCTCTTGCCTCCAATCCATCAACTCCTTCTTCCTTCTTCAATTTTTCTTCCATTTGTTAGGTTTACGCTGTATCCTCCCTCTTCTTCTTCCTGCAAAACTTACCGCCTCACTTGATCATTTATTCTACTTTCTTCTTGTCCATCTTCGCTCTTCGTGGGCAGTTTCCTCAACCAAAATGGAATTACTGATCCACACACCACACACAACTACACCACAACATCACCACCCACCCACACACTTTCATATATTCTCACTCTCGCTTGTCACATGGGTTTACTTTCTCCTCACTCCTCCTCCCCACTAAAGCTCTCAAGCTCTTCATAAATTAAATTAGATACTACTGCAATAACATTATGGCCTCTCAGTTTACGAATAAATAACCCTTCAACTATTCATTGTTAAACCAGCCAACGCATCCCCGCCGTTAGTGCAAAGAAACAATCATCAGTCAGCCACCACCATTGACTTCAAAGAATATCCATGTATCCAGTATTCAGTATCGGGTTCCATTCCAACTCAATTCCCGATTCCACTGGGACCTTTTCTCTCTAACCTCTTTCATAGTAATCCTTTCCATTCCTAATCTTTCCGATTCTTAACTTCTTTGAGAATATTCACTATTGGACTTCTTATACGCTGCGAAATGCCTAAATCAATCTAACTTTTTTTAAATCTTCTTTGTATATTGTGATTTTCAGGTCCTGCTGCTTGGTTGGCTGCTTTCAGTCTCTCAACTATAAAACTATCTACAGTGAAAACGAGAACATCCCTTCTACGTCAGTAGGTAGATCTTAGTGCCCAGAAATTTAGTCCCTTCCAATATCGCTGCCATATTTCTGTGAGTTTATTACACACACACACTCACTAAACTGTTCTGAACCAATGACTGCCACACTGGCCCATGATTTGGTTCCATTACTTCTATCACCAAAACTTTGACCTATCATTAGGAAAATCATTTCGCTTCGAATAAATCTTTAATGTTATATCCTTTTAGTTTGAACAACTGCTCTTCCTTTGGACTTATATCTTCTTAGCCATTCTTATCCACCACTCCGACCTTTCTTGAAGGCCTGACAAATGAACCACTATCTATGTGACCGAACAACATATTACCTTCGTATTCCACCACCCTTGTGAATTAGTCATATAATTGTAACACTCCCTATCCATCCTCTCACGTTGTTAAAGAAAATGTGTCAACTCACACCCATCTGCATCGTTCCACATGCACATCAACTATATCCCTCAAACCCAAAGGCCACAATAACTGCTTCTAACTCTCATCCAACATAATTCTTCATTCCTACACATGCATTGACTGCGAAAAGTCACCCATCATGGTATTACCACCATAGGAAACAAACCCCGCTCCTTAACCGAGTACTAATCCTTCAACCTTCTACCCACCAGATTCACATTTTAAATCAAATGTACCTGGGCAACTCCGTCATTAATTGCAACTCTATAGTACCATATTCCCTTAAAATAGCCAACCACTCTTCTAAATCCTTAACCCACTATTCCTGAATCAAACCTCGATTACGATTCTGTGGTCCAACCAAACGCACACTTGTTCACACTCGCCCATACACAACTATCTTGGCCATGTTACTCCCTCCCTCAACATCAATTGATCTACCAACTTCAACCCATTGACTTACTGTTTACTTTCTCGCATCATAAATTTATACCTAATTCTTCATCTGTACGGTACCCGTACCACAATTTATTGTCAGGGTTCCTTATTCGTCTATTCTCTTGAAACTCCTCTAAGCTCTTTCTTCTGTCCTGCTGTGACTCCTCTTGGGTTGGACGATCGTCAATCATGCTGTTTTCCATGTGCCCATTGAACGTTCTACCATCCCTCAAATTGTTGAAATGTGTTTCGCCACGCACCTGTATGTGAACGTCTTTCAAACTTTCCTCCTTTCTCACTTTTGGTCCGATGTATTTTACCGAACAGCAAGTACCATGGTGTAACCAAATTACCACCCCACATAATCGCTTGCTACCAGCAACAACCTCTGGTATTCGGTTCACTGCCAGGTAACCCTTAATCCCTTTATAATATTTCATCCCATCCTCTGTTATTTTCCTATCCCGTACAACTTCTGGTTATCCCTTAACGTGAATCGACGCATTTCTACTCTCAAAGCCTTACATCCTCTTCCAGATTCTTAACCTGAGCATTCTCTAAAACAACCTGTTAAGCTGACAAACAGCGCATCCGCTCCACCTGGAACTTCTTCTACCATAATTAAAACCCTTTCACGCCGCAAAGCCATCCCACTCAAATCGTCCTTCCCACTGATCCCCTTCCATATGGCACTGGACCATGTGTCTTGCGATATGTCTTTCTCCATCCAATACTTACACTGGACGATCTCTTTGGGGTCCGTTAGCCACTCAACTTTTGGACCTGCATGTTTATTCTCCTGACAAGCCTAAATTTGCAAAATTATAGGGAAAAGGTAACTCAAACACATGCAGTTTTTCTTAACTTATATTAATATTAATATATAACTATATATATATATATAATACTATATCATATATTACCTATATATATATATATTATACTACTATATATATATAATATATATCTATATATATATATATACTATATACTATATATCCTTATATTATATAATAAAACTCTACTTCTAAACACTAATTCCGCAATAATACCACTTTTATACTCCCTCGCAAAAACTGTTCTTCCTATTTTAGCACTTATATCCCAAAATCATCAACAGTACACAAAGTTTTTAAACCA
>JABUQX010087091.1:0-2500 GCA_015478945.1 Trachelipus rathkii
TACCTTTGGTACTTCTATTAACTAGCAGGTGGACGTGGGGTAATAATATAGAGGGGGGTCCCGGGGCCGAAGGCCCCACTATCGGATCAAAATAAATCTAGCTATAAAAAATATTTAAATATCATTTATATTTTATTATTTCACTCTATCCCCCTCCCCTCCCATTTTTCTTACTATTACTACTATTACTTCTACTACTACTATATACTACTTTATATTATACTATATATATTATCTCTATATATTCTAATATATATCTAACTACTATATCTATATACTATAATACTATATGATCTTCTATATCATAATATATATATATATATCTATATATATATAATCGACAATTTATTACATTTTTTAAGCCCACAATACTTCTTTTTTACATAAACTATTTCCTTTAAGTTTCCTACTTTTGTTAAAAAATATACCTTTCATAAATGCAAATTTTCTCTTATTTTTGAAAAAATCTCGCGCTGGAGTAACATCCGATATAAAAGAATCAAGTCGCCCCCCCTCTATCATATTAAAATTATTATTTATAATCTTTATATACTATATATATATATTCTATCTATCTACTTAATAGCCTAGGTATATCTACTAATTCATCCTTACTTAATATAAGTACTCTTATACTATATTATATCTATTACTATTTATAAATACTATATCATCTATCCTTATCATAATAGCAGTTTTGTAATCGTTAGAATATTTCTTTTTTCTTGCGTTAGAGTGGTCGCTTGGGTGGAAACTTTCCGGTCGTAACTCTCTCCTCTCTCTCTCTCTCTCCTCTCTCTTCTCTATATATATATATATATTTATATATCCCTATATACTACTATTCACCTTAATATTTTTATATATACTCAATATATACTACCCTCATATTAACTACTATATTAATAGATATACTACGTGTATATATATCTCTACTCCACCGCTCTACATCACTCCACTAATCTTACTTTCAGGTATTCTTTCCTCAGTTCTTTGTATATTGATTGCTCTTACGGTAGCGTAGGTTCGCGTCTTAAGTTAGGATCTCGACGGCCCGTCTAGCGGTCTAGGTTAGGTCTCTCACCGATTCGCGCAGTCCCGTTACAGTTACACCTAACTCTAACCTCAACAACTCTACACTTATCACTTATACTAGACCTTAACCTACACTTAACCTATATAACAATATAATTTAAATTAAAATACTGATAACTGAATATTTAATGTCGAGTGATTAACTATATACTACATCTACCCGGCTACTATTATATATATAATATCATATCAACCTACTTACTCCCTTCTATATTGTACCTAATATATACTACTCATATCTCATACTATATATATTATTATAACTACTATATACTTATACTATATATATTATAATACTACTAGAGAGAGAGAGAGAAGAGAGAGATGAAGATCGAGTCACCCGACTCGTAAGTTCGACCAACGCCTCTAACGCAAGAACACAGCAAATTCTTCTACTGCTCACAAACTTACCTCATATCATATATTATACGTCATACTCCTATCTTATATACATCCTCATTCATATATTACTACTATAACTACCTACTATCTATATATCTCACTCTATTATAGTATATAGTACTATTTAACAATATTATCACTATATGAGTATTCTACCACTACCCTATACCTCACTGACTATCTCATCGTTATTCCCTCTCTATATTCTGAATAGCTAACCAATTACAATTGCTGTGGGAATAAAGAGGATCAAGAAATTTTAATTATACAAAATTATAATTATTTAAATAATATCGTACTTTTTACGATTCGTCTCTGTTTGGCAGCTGCCGGAACATCAGCGAACGTCCTCTTGGTAATTCCTTCTGTGGCGCAAAAAATCTTACACCAGAAACAATAGAAACTTGCTAACGGCAAAGTAGATTACCCATGTAGGTTAGGCTTATCGAAATTCTACCGTAGCATTGTTCGATCCTATAGGTTGATCGAGTTTTTACTACACCAATCGTTGAATCCAATATATTAGTTAGGTAGCGGTTTACCGCCCCTCTATAGATTCCAGCGTTTATCGATATATTTTTTGCCATGTT
Organism: Trachelipus rathkii; assembly: GCA_015478945.1. Taxonomy (NCBI): domain Eukaryota; kingdom Metazoa; phylum Arthropoda; class Malacostraca; order Isopoda; family Trachelipodidae; genus Trachelipus; species Trachelipus rathkii. Next base: position 2,088 of record JABUQX010087091.1, read on the forward strand.
TACAAGGAATCTATAAAATGAAAAAAAAAAACCTAGAAATAAAAAAAAAAAAAACCAGTACGTCTCTTCCATCCTTCTCATCTTTCTCTTCTACTCCATCCTACTCCACCTCTATTTTCATCTTCGAACGTAATCTTTCTACTAATAATATTTTTTTACCCTAACTAACTTCTTTCATTATCTTAACACTAAAATGCGTTTTTCTTTCTCATGCAAAACAGCGTTTTCTTTTATTTTTAATTATTAAATTTTTAATATATCCAATTTGTATCTTTCTGCTCCCATCTTAATAATTGCTAATATCATTCAATACTAATTATGAAGAAAAAACGACTAAAAAACCATTTTTCTTCACCATGAATCATAAGGTCAAATTATATGTATATATATAATATTATATATATAATATATAT
>JABUQX010087091.1:7500-28307 GCA_015478945.1 Trachelipus rathkii
CTGGAAGCAAATGAAGGAAGCAGTTGTTAGCAGTGCAAAGGAATATGTGGATGTGCTAAAGTAGGAAGTAAGAAAGTTGATAGTGAGTGGAGGAATGACGAGTTGATGCAAGCGGTTAAAAGTAAAAAAGAAGCGTGGTTGCACATGCTACTAACATAGCAATGATCGACGTTTCAAAAAGACAAGATGTTGGAGCTATACTACAGGAGGCAAAAAAAATACAAAAAGTACATACGTAAGAGGAACAAAGACGTAAATTAAAAAAGTTGGAAGGATGATGAATGGGACTTACAAGAGAATCAGGAAGCTTCTTCCTGGAATGAGCGCGCAAGGTTCAAGAAATGAGAAATAAGGGGAATCTGCTTTAGAAATCATGAATAGGGACTGGTGCTTTCGTGACCTGCATGAAATGGGATGCGAGGGGAGTGTGAAGAGAACACTTCGAAAATCTGCATAACATTGGCAGTAATGAAGAAGTGATAGTGAATGTGTGTGGGTTTGATGGTGCAAAAAGAATAGGAATTTTGGAGATGAGGTCATTAGTAAAGAAAGGAGGTAAGGGTAGAGTGAGAAAGTTGAAGAATGGTAAAATCTGCAAAGGTATAGATGAAATTAAACTAGTGAAATTGATCAAGAACGTGGAGAACGAGCTGGTTATTGATCTTGGATATACTGGAAGTTGTGTAACAAAGCGTTTATGGGGGGTATTGTTCAAGGGATTGGAGGAGAGCAGTATAGTACCCTTATATAAGGGTAAAAGAGATAAGGGTAACTGTAGAATTATAGTAGGGGAATTAGTTTTTTGAGTGTTGTAGGAAAGATAATATGCTGGTATTTTGGTCGAAAGAGTGCAATGACGAGTGACTGAGGGACTGATAGGTGAAGAAGCAAGGTTGAGTTTAGGATATTTGGTAAGAGGATGTGTAGCAATCAAAATCTTTACATTGAAAAATGATTGTAGAAAAAAATGAGGGAGAAGAAAAATAAATTGTTTTTAGGTTTTATGGATTTGCACAGGCGTATGATAGGATTAATAGGGAAGGTCTATGGCAGGTGTTAGTGCTGACATATAGTGTTGGTGGTAGGCTTCTGAATCGGGAATCAAAAGTATGTATGACGATCTTTGGAAGCGTGTGTAAGATAAATAGAGTCGAAAGTGATTGGTATAATATTAATCAAGCACGGAGAGAAGGCCAAGGACATAAGCACTAGTTATAACAAATTTGCGTTATTCAACTTAGATATAACCACCATCCAAACAATAGGACTAGGGAACGCATTATGATGAAGATACAAAAGACGACGTGAGGGGAGGTCGGACGCACTCCGGGGATACCGAGTACGCTAAAGAATGATGGAAATGTGGAAGATATGGAGGGTGCCCTACCTATTATATACGGACATGATATTAGAGTTTTATGTCGATGAGAGAAATATCTGAAGACGAGATACTCTGAGAGGATTGAGAGTAGGAGCATATTGCGCAGTGTGTGTAAAAGGAGAGACTATTTGAAAGTTAAACTAATCAGAGAGACCTAAGCGTTCAAATCAGTTGTGCAGTGAATGCCAGAACAGTCTCACGGATATAGTGCAAACGCAACTCTAGACTGAGTGAGCCAGACTGGACAGAAGTGTTAGATATTAAATAAATATCTAGACTATACATGATTAGATAGACAGATACGGATTGAATAGAAGATGTGAACGTGGACACAAGTTTGTGAATGGGCACGAGAAAGGCGGCTGGAAAGTGCAAAATAAATCCATTGTGGATGAAAGGAGACTAAAGTCCTTGAGTGCGCTACTTGGGTCTCTAAATGATGGTACCAATGGAAAATCTTGTTACCTGTTAGACTAATGTACTTGTGTTACGAAGACTCATGCAAGTCATGGCAATATAAGAGTATCAGATCTCACAAACGCACAAATGTGTTCAAATAGGACCAATAACTAAAGGGGCGTGTTAGGCTTGAGATGAAATGATCAAAATACGAGCGAATGAACGGTATTACGAGAAGTTATGATGCAAGAGTATGATGAAGAACAAGTGTAAACTGGAAGAAACAATGAAAAGTTTCGTCCCTCCTACAGTTTGGTCATGATGGAAAGATGGATGACAGTCGGTGTTAAGCGGATGTATAGTGGGTGAGTGTGTGAGAAATCACCGGCGTGGGAAGACTGAAAAACAGTGGATTGAGTCAGTAAAGAATGCCTGGAGGAGAGAAATGTGAGTTTCGGCAGAGGCGAGAAGAAAGGTACATAATAGGAGTGAATGGGCCGGGGTTTTGTGAGGAGGTATGGTTGTGGCCCACCTGGGCCAAGGGATGAGCCCCACAGTTGACGAGTGCCAATAGTGAGGGGTCCGTCGCGTCCCGTGAAATTCTAGGGTGGATTTTCTGACTTCGACGAGTTCTCACTAAAAGATTTAAAGGGGGCGGTAAGGATGGGCTTTCTTTTCGACTGGGATATATATTATAATATTATATATATATATATATAATATTATATATATATATATATATATATATATATATATATATATATATATAACCTTATATACAACTGAATACAATACCACTCTACATAAAATAAACTCCAAACACACCACAATCCATAGAAAGCGAACACTGAGAAGAACAAATAAGAAGCCAGGACAGAATAAAGCAATTCACACACTTGAGAACTCTTCACGAAAATCGCCATGTTATACTAATTTCTATTCACTAAATAAATTTCTGGGAGTTATATTCCTTTCCCCCCCCCCCTTAGTTACGCCTATAATTAAGAGAGGTTGAATAAGGAGAAAGATGCAATTTGTTATGAGGGTAGAAAGAGATTGAAAAGAGAATTAATAATAGTGAGTGAAGATAGAAAATTGAAGCATCTTCAGATTTTTTTTTTTTTTTTTTTTTTTTTTTTTTTTTTTTTTTTTTTTTTTTTTTTTTGAGGAGTCGAATGTGATATCTTCCTCTAAGAAAACTCCTTAATAACAAAAAGGATAAAGGAACTCCCCTAAGAAATCACCCATAAATAATTTTATGATAACCATCTAGAGAAGTAGCTAAAGAACAGTCAGAATAGCAAATGGAGAAATATAGAGAAAGTCACGAATTCAATGATTTATGCTTGAAAACCAAGGCTACGTGTCAGACTCTCTATCGATGGTTTATATATATATATATAAAATATATATATTATATATATATATTATATATTTATATCTATATATATATATATATATATATATATATTTATATATATATTATATATAATATATATATAATATATATATATATATTATATATATATTATATATATATGTTATATATATATTATATATATATATATATATATATATATATATATATATATATATATATATATATTATATATATATATATATATATATATATAATAAGTTATATATATTATATATATATGTATATATATTATTGGCAATAGTAAAATGATCACAAAATTCCCGAGAGGCAAAAGTTTAATAATCACAGAATGAGGAAGAATGGTCATCAGGACAGAGTTTCTCTCAGAAACTGGCTCACTATCAAAGAATAGGATGAGATCGCGACGCGAGCGTTTGTGTATATGCGTGCGTGTGTGTTTGCGCGTGAAAGATGTGTATGTGCAAGTAATATATATTCTATATATATATATATATATATATATATATATATATATCTATTTTATTTTTACAGAATTCATAAAAACGCTTGGCATCAAAAGATCTATATATAATATATATATGAAATATAGAATATTTATATACATAATGCTATAACAAAAAGCAGAACTTATTTTTACATTTGAATTCATAAATTATTTTTTATTACAACGACTTATTTTTCGGGTAAGTTACAAGCAGCTCGCCATTTTCAAGGTGAATAATTCATAATTTGATAATTATTTTATACATCAAATAAATAGTTTAATTAAAAATTATAAATTAAATAACATAATATTTTAACTTATTGATAAAGAATGATTAAAGTATAGACTTCAAAAACACTCCACTATTCTATCTTCTTCGGTTAAACAGTATGAACAGTCCTTATATGAAATTTTCATTTTTATTTTGGGGTACAAATGGCCGAGTTTGTAGAGGGATTTCCAACTGAAGCTTAGTCAGAGTTCTCAGCTTGGTGCTATAATATTCTAAATACAATTGGTATCCTTGTATATTAGATGGTTTTCACCCGAGAGAGAATCAGGCATTTATAGCTGAATAAGGGAGGATTTTTAATGAGATGATCTTTCTAGCGGTTCATCTAAATATACTGATTCTACCCTTCTCTATTTATTTCTTGCAATTACGATCATGTGGAAAGGTTTCTAAATAGTCCCCTTTCCTTTGTGGTGGCATACATGTCACCACATCTTATATTGAAATAAATTACTGAAGAAACAGAAGGAAAGGTAGCTTTATCTTTGAATCTTAATAATAACTTCCACTTTATTCATTTTCACATGATGAACTATTATATTAAAAATTCATGAATTCCTGGGGAATTAGTTTGTTTTTTTTAAAAAGATGTAATACAATTATTAACTGATGCAGTACTTGCATAACTCATTTCACTGTTCATTAAACGTTAATCTTCCTATACAGGATTTACTCCCTTGGGAACTATCATTCCCTCGAGTAGAGGTTTAATTTGTAAATTCTTGTAATTAGAAAGTCAATTTACCGGAAAGTTTTATATCTATCACATAATTGCTGGTAAACACCTTTCTTCATGAATAATCTGATTTTCAGTCGACATTCTAGTTTCATTTGAGAGATTTGACTAAGAGGTGTTAAATCCTTGTATCTCTCCTTTATCAACTAAGTGTCCTTGATTAAGTTATACTAATATTAACTATAATTTACTTAATTCTTATTACTCCTTCACCTTATCTATTTCTTCTATACTCTTAACTTTTCCTTTTATATCTATATCTTTCATCTTCTCTTTTTTAATTCTATATCTCTTATTATTCTAGTATTACTATTTTATTTCTTATTACATTCTATCTTTATATTATTATCCTCTATTATTATCTTCATACTCTTATTATTCATTTTATCTCAATTTACTTAATTATCTCTTCTTATCCTATTTACTCTCTCACGTTATATATGGCACTTTATATCCATTCCCTCTTTCTTTTCTCTCTTTCCTATCATCAAAGCGAAGTAATGTCAACATCGCTCTGAATCTTATAACCTATGGGTATATGTTTTATGTTATATCTATCTACTCACCACTATGGATTTTTATATATATATATATAGGACAGTTCTTTCTTTTACTCATCATACGGGTTACTACTTATTTATTACCTATTTTTTACTTATTATATACTATCACGTTATATGAGTTATACATACTCATTATTCCTAAATCATATTTCTAATTCAATGATAAATCAAATATGTTTTTAACACAACTCATTCTTTTCTACGTGAAGCTAACGTCACTTTAATATTATAAAACAGCAATCAAGAAACTTTTGGTATATTTATTCTGTTGTGGGACGAACTCTAATGATGTCGAACGCTGAGTTGGGTTTTGTCTTGAGACTTGTAAATCGTACACTGTCTGTGTGTGAATATTTGTTGCGCTCTTACAAATTTATTTTTCCTTCTTTGTTTCTTATTATTATTTTTTGAGATCTTTGTTCCGCCCAGTCTCATATCTGCGCATTAGAGACATCATTGTTTGACTTTTTCTCACGTAATTATATACACTGTATGTATATTGTTTTTCTATTCTATCATCGTCTATTATTCCTTGTAAATTTTGTTATTTCTTTTGAATCTTTCGCTTTGTTACTTTGAGCTCTCCATCACTTCATTTCAAATAGACAATTCTTCCTATTGCAAATGGTAAGAGCCATATATATATATACTATATATTATATACTATATATAATATATATATACTATATATATATATATTATATATATATATATATATATATATATATATACATACTATATATTATCTTTATTTACTACCCTCACTTTTATTATCATACTTGGTTACCCTTTCTGGTTCTGATATTCCTTATTATCTATTCTATAGTTTTTATATATTATATATATATTATTTATATGAGTTGTTTGTTTTTTCCGTTATTATCACTTATCTATTGTTCATTTATGTTTTAGCTGTGTAATTGCTGGTCTGGCTATTCATGTTATTTATATTTAATCATTGCTTTATCGGCATCGTACATCTTTATTTCTGTTGTGATCCTAAATTTCACATAACCCCGTTTTTCGGTTTTAGAAATATGATGTTAACTACATATATTCTTATTTTACATTGTCGCTCACTTATTGATTGACCTATTTTCTTCCATTACTTCATATAAATTGATACATCATTTTTAATGTGTAATTATCTTGATGTCACGTATAAACATTTAACTCAAGTCGAGTTTTATTAATCACATTAAGTGTCTTATCAATATCGCATGTTAGGCCCATCTAATATAGATAAATTTCCTAGTATTTTACCATACTACAAAATAGTAGTACTAAAAGGAATCTTAATAATCGGCGTTCCTTGCTGCTCTTGTCTGTTCTTTCTTGTGCATTTCAGAGTTTTCCGTTGGCTTTCATGTGTTCTCTTCTCTTCTCTTCGGGAGTGTCAATCTCTCTCAATCAATTGAGATTAAACGATTTTAGGTTTAAAGAACCCAAATAACTAACAACTGCAATCTATAGATCACATAAAATAGACAATCATATTGTGTTACTAGGTCTCTGATATTCTTATTGATTATATCTACTATCGTATATTCTGTAATACATTTATATTACTTATAATTTATATTTGATTTTATATAGTGCGTAGCACATAATGTATAAATTACTATCACCTATTATCTATTCTTTTCACTCTATTAACTTATTACTATATTATTATATTATTATTATATATATATAATATATATATATATACTCACCTTATTTATATCTTTAACTTCTTCTTTATATTTACCCCATTATATATTTAATTATTATATATAAATATATATATAATTATATATTATTAATTTATACTATATTTATATATATTATCCTGTTTCTCCAACGCGTTATAGGAGCTTGTGTTGTGTTGGGGGGGATTGAAGAAGAATCACCCATCTTCCATAAGTCTGGTTGCCGCCACTTCTCCCAAAAAGGTGTGTCAAGACAACGTTGAAAGTCGTTCAGTAAACGCCTCTGTGATAGACAGCTATTGGTCTTCTACTTATGACGCAAAGGAATCAAGTCACTATTCATGACGTCACTGTGATTGAAAATCCGCCTCAAAATACGTCACGTCTGCAAGTCAACTTACCTATGAGTTACGTCATTATTTTATTCTAATAATATTCTATTTAAAGTCTATTAAATTTTATTCTTTTTTTTATTGGAATTAATGGAATAAATAATAATAATAATAATAGAAAATTTTATCTAATTAAAATCTATTATATATGATAAAAAGCTGAGGCAGAAAATTTGGACTTCAATTTATTGCAGAATATGCAATTCTCCGATTTATGCAGTTTTTGCAATAAATAAACAAAAGGGCTTTGATTTATTATTTAAATATATGTATATATATATATATTTATATATATATATAGACTAGTAGATATATATTATATATATATCTTATATATATAGTTTTTGTTGATTTTTTTTTTTCTTTTTTTTTTTCTTTTGTTTTCTTTTTTTTTTTTTTTATGCTTTTTAAATTCTTTGTTAGGTGTTTTATTTAAAAGTGTTATATAATCCATATTAATATAAATAAATAAATATATATATACTTATATATTACCAAAGTTCACAGAGTCCCTTTCTTTTTATATATATATCTAGTATATATTATCAATATATTATATTATAATATATTATATATATATATAATTATTATATATATATACTTATATATATATATATATTAATATATATATTATATACCTATACCGGTATATATATATATATATATATATATATAATTGTGTTTGCAGATAATCAGTGGTAAGAGTGCTAGAGTAGGGCGCGTGGAAATTGATGCCAAGGGATTACCTACCAAAGGAAACGAACACACCTATAGTAGTAACCCTTAAATTCCCGCAGTCATTTCAAGAGATATCTACCAGAGTAAGATTACCTTTTTAATAATTTTTTTTAATTCTTATAGTATATTTTCTATATTAAATAGAATAGGAGAGTCATTACCCCTACGACTACTACTACTATTATACCTACTACTACTACTGCCCTACTGATTAACTGATAGCCCTCTTCTTTTATACCCTATCCTTTCCATTTCAGTCATTCCTAAAGCTACCTTAATTAAAGTACAGCATGCTAATGGTACATATAAAGGGTCAACCCCTCAAACTGATCTTTCCATCACTCTTGACACCAACTCAGAGTGCAAGGAATTCTCTTATATGCTACTTTTTGATAATTTTAAGGGCTCTTTAGGGGTGGGAATGCTTAAGGGAAGGGTACTATAAGCAAATATCACGCCGCTAAGTAGTAGCGAGACGATACAAGGTGCCCGCAGTGCCCGGCACCTAAAAAAATTCAAGTAGAAATGAACCCAACTGGAGTCCATATGTACCCTAGTGAAGTAACAGGTCCAGTTGGAGGTACTTACATGTCCAGTAGTATGGAGATGTCAACTGTGGGCCAAGCCCATATCTCTAGCAACCCGGCACCGATGGTTTACATGGGAGCCCATGCTTATACCCATGTTTCGGGGCCACAAGGGGCAATTTCAACAAGTTCTGTATATAATAGTAATGTACCCTATTATGCAGCCATGCCTCAACGCAGTCTAATGCAAGGCCAGAGTCCCCAAAGCTATGTAGAGATGCCTTGCATGCCTTCCCGACACTATACAAGCCTGTCTTATGACCCAGGTCCATATAGTAGTAGGGGAGGGGTACTGCAGTGTGCTACATTTCAGAGTGAAAATTCCCTAATCAAGGAGAGATCACCACCGCATACTCATGAAGGTGTATACTTAAGTAGTGGAGAAGCTCATGTCAGCCCTCGCCCTGTACAAATTCCTTTTTCATACCCTTTGCTTTCAGGTACAAATATTACAGACACTAATGAACTTACAAGTCATGATTCACAGTATTCCCTTAGTAAATTTAACAATAGAATAGAACACATTCATTCGTTAATAGCCAATATACAAAGAATCCTTAATCACAATAGTGTCTCACTTTCACAAATTAAAAGTGCTGAATATTACCTATCAAGGGTTTCTAATATGTTAAATATCCCCTGCAGAGGGGGTGCTGATATGAATTCTCTAGCTGCTGAAGTACACATGCCTAAATGTCATAAGTGTGAAAGATATGGCCACGATGAGAGAAAATGTATATTCAAAGAATTTTGTAGTTATTGTATGGATTATCACACGCGCGGGAGCCAACTTGCCTGCCGTGGAACTACTTGGGATTATTCACACCCAATGGCTTTGAGGAGAATTAAAGTTATTAAGGATAAGTCAATGAGAGAAGGCAAAGAACAGAGAGAGAAAATATTTGAGAAGTCCGAGACTACTCCCTACGTTTCTCTTCCTACTAATCCCTCTTCCTCAACTGTCTCGTCCTGTAAAAGTAATATAACTCCTCCTATTGGTGTCCATGTCCCTCATTCTTATAATTTGTCTCGTCAATTGTGTGTACCATGTCCTACTCTTAAGTCTTTACATACTTCTGTACATGTAAATGTAATTCGTCCTCAGTGTAATAATAATTGTGATAATGTTTTGTCTACTGTAAATACACATTATAATATTACACCATCTAATAATAATAAGCGTGTAAAGATAAACCCTTCTTCACAGCGTCCTTCTTCAGCTCCTGTGCATAGCTCCGGCCGCTACATGCATCAGCATGTAGGGACTATGGACGAAGCTGCCGCTTATCCTCTTTCTCAGGACCAACCTGCGTCCTCCTATGAGAATTACACTCCTTATACTAATGAACAAAATTATTATACACAATCTGAAAATAACATAGATCCAAATTTTCAGAGGGCGTTATGAATCTGACTTCAACTCATAACTGCCCCACCTCTCTCGGAGTCGATAGTATAAATGCTATAGATTCCCCTATGTCCTTTCTAATTGAAGACACTCTTTCTTCTTTACCACCATCATACATACTCACAACTTCTAATCATATGAAACCAGGGGTTTTGTATGGTCTTCCTTTTCAACTTACTCACGATTTCAGTCATAGGATTGAAACGTCAGGGCTCTTAGATTGCGGAGCTTCGCGCTCTTTAATAAAGGAGGGTCTTTTCCGTAGATTTTCTAAAAAGACAGAATCTACAGGTAACCCAGTCTTACATAAGCCTGATGTTTCATTACGGTCTATATCTGGACAAGAATTAGTAATAAAAGGAAGAACAGAATTGCATGTGATAATAAGTGGTAAAGCATTTAATTGTAACTTCTACGTGGTTCCGGACTCTACGTCGTTTCCTTTAGACGTTTTAATAGGAACCGATATATTAAAAATTTTGCCTCTTATGATAAACATAAGACGAGATAGTGTCTATTTTGCCGATATTAGTGGTGAAACTAAAGAGATTCCGTTACAATTAATAAGAAAAGGGTACAAGAGCACGAAGGGTGCTCCTCTTTCCTTAAACAATCTCCAAAGTTATCCACACCACAAAGGTATATTAGTAGGTACAGGTACAGACAAGTCTTATAGGACAGGTTTCTTAGTCACGCCTCCTCTACGAAAGGGACATAGAACCTAAACTTTAAGGTAAGTGTATAATAGGGATGTATTAAGATAAGTCAGTAATGCTAAAAGAGATGGAAATACTACTGTTAGTACCGGTACGTATTCTCCTCAAAATCAATTTGGAGCCTCTCCCTATACTGGGAGCAGCCACTCCTCTTATAGAACTTCCGTCCGTACCGGAAATCATTCTAATCCCATGTATCGCTCCTCCTCTGCTGGAGGCCTGCTTGAACCAACCTGTTACGCCTCCTCTTAAATAACGGAGGCCTGCTTTGACGTCTCCAAACTCCTTATTCCAGGAAGTATATTCGCTCCTCTTTCAAAGGAGGCTGCATGACCACTTCCTTGCTCCCTAGTATGGGAGAGATTTTTTTAGCCGATTTCAGGCAGGCCACTGCAGTGCACCCCAGTGCCACCCCTTGCACCACCTTGCACCGCAGTGCCACACCTCGCACCACTGTGCTCACTAGTGTTAAAGGTCAAAAATTGCTTTGCACCGCAGTACACCCCTGTACACCACATGGCACCCCAGTGCACCCTGGTGTTAAAGCTCAAAACTTGCATTTTTCTGCAGTACACCCCTGTACACCACATGGCACCCCAGTGCACCCTGGTGTAAAAGCTCAAAACTTGCATTTTTCTGCAGTACACCCCAGGGCACTCCTTGGCACCCTAGGGCACCATGGTGTTAAAGCTCAAAAATTGCATTACACTTCAGTACACCCCAGGGCACCCCTTGGCACCCTAGGGCACCCTAGTGTTAAGGCTCCAAAAACGCATTGTACATCACCACGTGCCAAATTAGGTCGGTGCACACCAATGCAACCTCCATATATGCTAATGAATTTGATAAACGTTTTACCAAAAAGGTAAATTAATAATATGGAGCACCACAGTGTTATTAACCCTTACCACAACATTCATGCCGTAAAAGAACCACCACCTGCTGTCACTCATGCAGGAGCACCACTTGCCTCATAAATTAATTGATCGTTACCTGCTCACAAGCCATCCTAATCCATTAGGCGGATTCTTTTCAGCGACACTCAATGATTAATAAATGAAGGCATGTACCTCTCCAGGGAGTCCCGGTTATCGTTCGTTTCAGATAGTCCTTACTATGGAACTCCCTATTATTATTCAATCCCTTGGCGGAATGAGATGGATCAATATAGATAATATGGAAAAAGGGTTTAACTGCTGAAGAAAGTAGTACAGCTATCAGAAGAATGTCTGTAGACAGATACATAATAGTAAGCGAGTTACACTTTCACCCAAAATGAGGGTCAAGTAAAACTCGCCCTACAACAAATTTTGGATTACACTTTTAATACACCTTCTGAAAACCACTCACATCTTTCTAATTTCCTTTAATACCCTTCCTCAATTTCTTAACAGGAGAATTAATTACCATATGGACATCCTCCTTAAATCTTCGTTCGCACCCGACCAGATGCCGCGGATTTACTTGAAAGTGTTAACGCAATCTGAAATTATTCTTCCTTCGCACCTCGTTTCGCACCAGATGCAGATTGCCCTTTATACTCAGATAAAATTACAGAAAGCCTTAATGTTGTCATAGACGACTCTCTTTCTTATAATGTTTATACTAATTCGGACTTAGAAATTTTACCTCATTCACGGTATATTATTCCTGTTTCTGTACAGTCCAACATTGGTGCATTTCCTCCAGAGAACTTAGCACTCATATTACTGAAAGCAAAAGTGATTATCTCTTTCCACAGGTACACTTTTCTTTGAAAACACTCCTCTCTACTTGCCATAAAGGCAATATTTTGTTAGAACTAGTAAACCTTAGGTGCAGATACGGTTAATTTCGACAATCACTGCACTACTTACTACAGCTTCCCGCCCTTCTCTAATAAAACCACCATAACCATACGGACATTAACACGGTCCACTGCTTCTAAAGGTTCTTTCCATGCACAAATCCGGGAAGTTTACCACGTAGAAATTTTTACTACTCCGTTCTGAATTCAGTAAGTATTTCAAACAAATTATGTGTAGTATATATGATCACTTTCGAGAGACTTGAAAGACATGCTTTCTTTCTTTTATAAAAATTAAGAAACCACTATTGCTTTAGCAGATGATTCCAGTAGGAGGTTCTGCCCCTTTAAACAAAATTTTCTATAAACTCATGGAAGGCCAGTCGGATTAATGTGTTTATACCCGCCATATAATTATTACGTCTCCGATAAGTATATGGAAGCGCGATAGACGAACGGAATGGTAAGGAAGAGTAGCTTGTGATTAAAGGGATACATATATTAGAAACCTATATTTCTCCTAATAATTCCCCTGCTTTTGAATTCTAAAAAGAGCGTGCGAAAAATGAGAGTAGTAGTAGATTACCGGAAGTTGAATTCATCCACAGTTCCGGACAGGTATCCGCCTGCCCTAATATTGCCTGAATCCTTTCCCTTATAGGTCAGCACGCGTGTTTTCCCACGATTGACTTTTCGCCTCAGGCTTTCAGTCACAAACTTAGAATGCGAACCAAACGGTCTCTCCCTTACACTTGCTTTCTCCAACTTCTCGGAGGGCATTTGGCCCAAATGCCAGAATTATGCCCCCAAGGTTGCGCGCAATTCTTCCGTACAGATTTTTAGCCCGTAACCATGAAATGGCACTGCTCCGGCCTGCTAGGCGTAGTTTGTTTTTAACTTTTTATGGCACGATATTTCTTATTTTCAGTAAAGATATTTCTTCACATTATACACATCTTACAAAGGTTTTTAATGCTTAAAAATCGCTCACCTACAAAATAAAAGCTTGAAAAGTGTTCTTTCTTTAAAAAAGTAGTGTCACTTTCTTAGGTTTTTAAAATCAGTGAAAAAGGGCTATCCCCTGATCCCCGGATCCGGTTAAATTGGAAGCTATTAAAGGATTTAAATTTATTTTTAAAATTCCTCCAGAATGTGTCTGAGTCCGTTCAAACCCATCGGTTTTCTTTAAATATTTTCGCAACATGATACTCCCATTATTCTTTCCCTTGGCAGCCTCTAACTCATGCTCCTAAAGAAGGAATATCTTCCATTTTCTTGGCAAATGAAAAAAGCAACAAATCTGCTTATAGACTCTTGAAGAAATTTTACTTTTATATCCAGTTACTTTCATTTACCCAGATTACTCTAAACTCGTTTATTTTTAAGCACAGATGCCTTCTGGATTTCGGGCATAGCGCCCCTGTCATATTAGCCCAACATAGATTGAAAAAAATGCGACAAAGAAAAAACCTTATAGACTTTCACTTTCCAAAATGTTAAAGTAAAAGCTGAAATCAAACTATAGCACGGAACTGATAAGGGAAGCGTTGGCTATAGTACACGCTTTAACCAAATTTAGAACTATCATATTTGGTTATCCCCTTAAAAATTTACACAGATCATAGCTTATGTGCTACAAGTTCAGAACTCATATAAAACAAAATAAGCTACGTCGTCGTAGGAAAGGTTGTTGTGGACAACTCCTCAAAAATTCAGTTCTTGCAACCCAGAGATAGTTCATATCGAGGGTAAACTGAATATTTTTATTCCGATATCTTTGGCATATCAATTTCATAACCTCGGACAACCTTTCTATCTCTTCTAATGAAGACGATCCTGATCACAAAACTTCTGCCATTCGGTTCAAAGAGTTTTCAGAATCATCCAGAAAGCCTTCTATAGGCTCTTGTTCATAATCCCGTTCCAATAGCTTTTCCCGACACTAGAGTTTACACTTACAGATTTCGCATGTATATTTCCAGGACCAGCCGTAATTGTCCTAGACCTATCAGCAACATTATCGAATAACATTGGAAAATTTCTCCCTAACCCGGACATCTGTCATCCCAAATCTTTATAGTCAAAGGTTTTAAACTTTATTGGGTTTCTCCCTAAAAACAAATAATCTGCTTGAAGTTCCCGATTCTCTCGTATTTACTGTTTTAGATGTTTTTTTGATTTCATAAACACACTTCCTGGGCATGGACATCAGGTGCCGAACGCACTAATACCGTGGGTAAGAGAAAAAGATATAACCTTTCCCTTTTCTATCTACTTTTATTTCTTTCTTCTGTAAACAATTGCTAACTTCTTGTCTGCAAGTCAAAGGCTTCCCAAACCTCATCCAGTTTCTATCAACTCCTATCCTTTACTTTTCTATTGTTTTTCTAGAGTACATTTAGATACCATAGGTTCACTTCCAAAATGTAAAATTACAGGTGCTAAATACATCCTAGTTTTCAAGGATGCGCTCACTAGATATTGTGAAATATGCCCTGTAGCTTCTAGAGATGGTAAAGTTGTGCCGAAACTCTCTTAAATGAGTTCATTCGTGCCATATCATTCCCGCTACCGGAAAATCCCTTTTCATCACGGACGGGCCGACGAATTCACGTCAGAGTTTTCAACGAGTTTTGCAAAACGTGGAATATTTAAAACAAATCGCACAATCCGCCTCAGACAGGGCCTCAAAAGCAAACAGTCTTGTGGAAAAGAGAAAAATAGACGCCATGAGGATATTTGCGTCATTTTGTTCTGCTGCCCAGCAACGACGATGTGGGGAAAATAACATTGCTTTTGCAACAAATTTCCCTAAATCTACTTATAACTCATCTATTGGGAAAATACTAAAACCTCGATTTTCTGCCCGATCCATTTTTATTTGTTCGGTACGGCTACCCTACGACCTCCTGATTACGTTCTCCTTTTGTTAACAAAAAACCGGCAGCCTTTAAAGGAAATCATCTATATGATTTTTTAACGCGGAAAGGCTGAAAGAGCTTCTGCATCCAGCGAATGTAGCCTCGACAAAAACTAGAAAAAAAGATATAAGAATCGCCAAACAACAACACTCTAAGGTCCTATACGTCCTATCCCGTGTGGCGATTATAGTTGTTTATTTGCTTGCTGGAAAACCTCCTCACTTATCTCCGAAACTGTTCAAGAAATGGGTCGTCGTCCCTTACTTGTTTGTAAATGTTCTAAATTTAACAAATATTCTTCTCACATGTCTCTTGTTACAACTAGAGGAGAATTTGAAATCTCATGTTGATAATTAAAAATTCTTCCAATGCCAATTGTTAAAACAGTGGACAATAAACCTTTCCTCCATTTGGCAATCCTATGATCCTATAAGGATTCCTCCATTGCCCCCGAAAACCTGTCCAGCGTGGTTTTCGCCGGCCGCCTCCCCAACCTCCACGCCTGCTCGACGCCTTCGTCCTCGTAGAGGGGGCCCTTCTTCTGAAATGTCAATAAGAAAAGGAATGATGATGATGAAGATGATCTAGGGTTTTAGTTGCCACCCCCGGTACAAGCTGTGCAACCATCCGCGTCCAGGCCACAAAACACCAGGCTGCAACAACAACAACTCCGAGTTCAGCAACATCAACCATTGCACCAACAACAACTCCGAGTTCGGCAACATCACCAGATGCCACAACGACTATCGCCTGTACAACAACAGCAATACCGAGGGACAGCAACATCAAAGAGATGTAACTCCTATCTCTCCTGAATCTTCGTTACCTCCTTCGGTACAGTCTTCCCCAAGAATAGTTCACCATACTCCCCATCAACAAACAACCCAAAGAGTTCCATCTGATTCATCTTTGGCACAAGATCCTAATGGAAGTTTTAATCCATATTTAACCCATTCCTTACGAAAGAATATTTCTTATAGCTCTCCGCAGCTTTCTTCTCCTTTCTCTCAACCCTAAATCTTGATCCTTGGTCAGAGCCCTATGCATAGTCTCCTCTTCTTTTCTAAGACCGTTCTTCTACTCATTAGTAGTTAGGTCCTCCGTCTTTTCTCCTGACCAACAACAAGGTGTTAGAATCCTATTTAGAATATGATGAATATCCCAACAATCCAAATCTTCTCCTTCTTCAAACCCTGAAAGAAACTTTTTATTAAGGAATGATAGACAATAGATCCTTCCCTACCGTTCCTCATCCACAATTAGAGGTCCTCGCTGCAAATTCTCCGTATATGATGAGACTTCGCAGTCATTGCGAGACGATGTGTCACCTCCGTCCTCCAGTGTTGTTTTAAAAAAATTCCCCCGAATCACCTGCTATTCCATTCAGTTGATCCGCGACTATCTCCTGGGACTCCCACATTCCTAATGTTCGTTCTAGCATCTGTTTCAAACAATTTAGACAATATTCCTTAGACAAAGTGTCCAGAAGTAGCACCCTCCTGAATTTACCCCTGAAGGTCAAGAGACATTCCGTCCTTCATTGCCTTAAAATCAAAGAGACATTTCCTCCTTCATTTGCCTTTAAAAATCAGAGACATTCCTCCTGAATTGACAACCGAAGCTTTCCACCTAAACCTAAATTACCTCGCGAATCTTCACCAAAATTCACGATTACCGCTGATTATTCTACTCCTACTGTATTCACCAAAGGAAATGTATCCTGTGCGTAACATTTTACACCCTTTCCATTCTACTCCTATACGGATGTACATACTCCTACTTTTAATATTTTACCTCAAACTTCTACTACCTCCCCTATACTGCTAATCCTACACCCATTGGTACGGATCTTGCCAGCACTGCAGCTATTCCTATAAACCAAGAGAAACATTAAAAACCATCTCAATCATATACAGAAATCAACAATATAATATTGGCCAGAAGAACACACATATATAACTAGTGTTCACCTCATATTTATTCAACGATGATTCCTTTAACTAAGTACGAATCTGTATATTTTGTGTATATAGTTAGTTGTAAGAATTCAATCTACATCGTGTGTTCTACCGCGATTTTGAAATTATATAGTAAATAAGTTGTATTCGAACTTTCGGTGTGTATGCGCGGGAATTTCGGACCCTCCTTTTATATGTAAAGTTTACGCCTTAAGAGTTACATAACCCTACACATATATTATATCCATATACTTTAGCTACCATAAAATTACCACCTACAAGTACATATCCTTTAAGTGGTTATAATCTTATACCATATATATGTTATACTGTATACCCTTACATGTTGTATTTAATACTTTTAATTATGTTGGGTAGGATATACCCTCTCTTTTTAACAAAATGAAGAAAATTTAGAATAAAATGAAAAACAAAAGAAAATAGAAAATATTGAAACTAAACTAAGTTTACATTACATTTAAAAGTTTAATTATGTTAAAATCGAGTTCTCTTGATTACTTTCAACATTATGAAATATTCATCTATCTTAATTGTTATGTTCTTCCTTTTTCAGATTGTTTGACGTTTATCTATCCTTCCCTCAATTGATCATACTTAATCATGTTTTCCGCTTTTGCTTTTGCTTTTGGTAAGTTTTCCATTACTCTAACGCCTTTAAAAAACCGGATAATGCTAATAATGATTAACCCGTGGCCTCATCAGGAATTTTTTGACAGCAAACGTCCAAATATTTAATTTCTGGATTACTTAAGATCTTCCGAGATAGATTTAAGGAACTTCTAGAGAAAACCAATTTATACACAATGTTAATTCCAAAAACTGAATGTCCACCAATTATAACACTGTTGAATCTCTTTCTTTACCATTCTTTAGAAAGAAAAATATTGGGATAATAGCTGACGGACGCACCGGGTGCGGCACCTCTTGGAGATTCTATTGATTCATTTTCTTCCAGCCATATCCCTAAAAGAGAAAGAACTTACACTTTAAACCGCTTTAAATCAAACGACAATCTCTACATATCCCTCTGTAGTGGTTCTGTTATAATATTTCCATGTGGAATCACGAGATGAATTGCACATATTCTATGGATATCAAATGGATATTTTAGATCGGTATGCTTCTCATTACTACAGTAGAATACTTTTATACTAAAATTTTTGTCTTTGAATGATCCATGGACTACAATTACTTATTCTTTCCTCTTCCCTCTACTTCCAGGAAGCGTCGCCCTTAAGGTATTTACTTGACGTCGGATGGAAAATATCTCCCTTCCGTTCTTTTATTGGAACTGCTAATGGACGAATGATGCATCCAATCAGGTAATTTAGTAAAGCAAAATATCTTTTGCTAATAATTAATATTTTGTCCATTAAGAGAACAACCCATTAGATTACATGACCATGGTATAATATTCTCAACCGTCGATCCTTAAGCTTTATGGAGACCATATTTAAAATCTAATACTAATTCTCTAACTCTATCTATTGAGCACAATCATAATGATTTTGTAAAAACAATCAAACCCATTCTCATAAACCTGCTATTTTGAGTCTCCTAAATTAGTTCTTTATTTTCTACTTCCTATAATTGCAATTCAAAATTTGCCATTAAAAAAATCATTCCGCATTATATTATTTTTTCATATTTATATTACATTTTATATATGTTCATATAAATAACAGTAATAGAATAAGAGAAACTTAGGAGAATATAATAGAGTATAATAGGACGCCTACTCCACTTGTGGCTAATCAAATAGACTATCTTCCTAACGGTTTATATCCTTTATTGACTTTCTGAATATTTTAAAACCCTCATTCTAGAAAGTTTTAACAAGGGAACTCATTCCCGTTGGATATGACTTATCATCCCTTTCTTTCTCTTCACAGGAAATTTCTGTAAATTTTACAGTTCCCCTGTTTAATGAATAAATTAAAAAATTTTTATTTCATTTTTCCTTCACTAATAGACTCATTTTGTAGATAGCTTTTCAACTAGTAACTAGGAAATATGTCTAAATTATAGGTATCGTGTCCAACTAAATTAATAAATTCCAATTTAAGGTTAAAATATTCAGATCATGACGCATAACCAACGCTTATCGCATAAATATTATCTCTGAAAAATCCCCTATTTTTATTGCTTTATTCCCCTACTGTTGACCTTATAACTAAACTACTAAGGTGAGAGACTTATTCTTGATCTATTATAGTGTGTTAAGAACCCTTTCCTTTAAAATTATACACAGTTTTACTTATTGCAAACTAAACCAAAAATTCATGAAATAAACCTTTTACTTAACCCTTTTATTATGGTCCAATGTGCTCACCAATTTTATCTTAGCACATGTTTCCATGCCATTTGTGTACTAAATTAATTCCATATTATGTTTATAATAACTATGTTCCAGTCCCGTCCCGATTAAGTTCATTGGTACTTTCCCCGTTCTAGATAATAGTGAACCTGTTTAGTATAAAGTTAACGATTTTGAGACTAAGAGGCTACACGTTATTAACAACCCCAATAATCATTCTACAGATCGATGGAGGGGCATTCTTTAAAGAATGCGATAAGCATCTTCCATAATATTTGTAACACATTGTGCCAGATCTATGATATTTATGCCACTAAAGTAAACTCAATATTCATTAAGGCTCAGATCATAACAATAATGAATAGAGGTCTATATTCTTTTTAATGACCCAGTAGAAACGCCCAACTAAATTGTTTTTAACATCCTTTTCTAAGTTAAAACCACACTTTGCCTAGTGCATATCTAAATCTAAACATAAGTTGTTTGCTAAACCTATGAAGAATGCCCCCATTCAGAAATCCGAAGGCGAGTAAAGTGTGATCGTCTAAACTAACAAAACCCAATAATTCTAAATTAATTCATTGAAATATTTCTCCTGAATATTGGTTCTGTTTCTACGGGTCAATAAGCTCTATTTGAGAAATCCAAATCTTTAAATAGTGATAATAAATTAATTCTTCAATAGGATTGATAATTTGTCCCTGTAATTTTTTGCCTATCTTTTAAATCAATCATTTTTTTTATTTCACCCAAACTCCATACTTTTTTGTAAAGCAGATCCACTCGTGAAAAATAAGTGAATATGGTTCATAATGAAGCCTTATTAGTCCATACATTCCCTAGAATTTAAAACTTATATTAAAATTTACTATACACGGTCTTGCGTACGACCACTATCAGTATATGATGATGTAGTGCTATTTTTTTGCAATGCATGAATAGCGTATAATAAACATCCTAAAATATTAAAATCAATTATCACTTACTACTTAATCTGTTCTTTAAGTGCTTCTAG
>JABUQX010087092.1:0-10627 GCA_015478945.1 Trachelipus rathkii
TATTAATTAATATATATATATATAATATATATATATATGATATATATATATATAGTATATATATATATATATATATATATATTATATAGATATATAATATATTATATATATTATATATATATATATACACTTATATATATAATAATATATATAATATATACTATAGTGATATATATCATATATATATATAATATATATATATATAGTAGTAATATTATATTATATTATATATATATATAGGGTATATATATATTTATATATATTATATATAATATATATTATATATATATATATATATATATATATATTACCTCTGTTTTCGACACATCCGAATACAAAAATGAAAGGGGTTGTTAAAGGGAATAAAATTATTAGATAACCTACGCTTCTATAAATTTTCCCTCCCTTTATATACACAAACACACAAACCAACCCTCTTACTAAAGAAAATACTTAATATTAAAATTAATTAGATTTTAATCAATTTTTGTATTAATTTTTTAATTAGTTTTATATTTTAATTATTAAAAGAAATTATATTTTTACTTAATTACATAAATTTTACTGACATAAATATTTTTTAAAATTTTATATATTTCGTCCCTTTAAATTTTCAGGAACTTATCTGTTTTTAGATTCTTTGCAGCTGCAAGAATCTATTTCGTTTGGGGAGGTCTTTTCTCTGCGTTTTTGACTGTCGACGAAATTGTTTTGCGCTCAGAGGTGATTGAGAGACGATCCTTTGTTTGGGTTTTATGCAAAGGGAGTTAGTTAATTAAGAAGTTTAATCTATGATACAATATGCACTGTTTATGACCTTTTAATTTGCAACTAATTATCCTCTTTATAAAGACTGTTTTATATTCACTACTACTTTCCTGTTCTGACTGCGAATTTTTACCATGAAGATTTCTTGATTCGGCAGCTGTCGGACTCAATGTCTTTCATTAAATCTTGTACACACACTTCGGACAACCGAGACTATATTATCAATTCTCTTAAGATCCGAGTACATTGTATTTATCAATAAGAGATATTTACAGTCTTGATCCATATTTGACTTAAGATAATCTCGATATATGGAGGCGGAATCAGCTAATTACCTCGGTGTATAGCCCACTCGCGAGCGTGCCTCTCCGCATAGCTTTTAAATCTCTCGAGGATATATAAACCATGGTCGGAGCTACTCTGCACAGTCAAGTGTGGTTTATGGGTGTACAATCTCAAGTGGCGTACGTCTCCGGCCTTATACTTTCTTATTGGACGGATTTCTTCGTTATTACTTTCTGCTACAGTTGGCTTTGTTTGATCATCAGCGTTTCTTCCATATCGATAAACTCCTCATTCTGTGTCTTTGTCTCCTCATTTCCGAACTCTGAAACTCAAGTATTTGAAACATTCAGATAATTCATTGTTCCCTTTTCCATGACCTTCTTTATATATGTAGGTTCCGGGTAAGTTCTTTGTATATGTTTACTTACAGTGCGTTACCTGAAGATTCTTTCTTCTTACTTTGTACCTTATGTCTACTCTGTGCAGCAATCTTCGTGGCTAGCGAAAGTCGTTATCACGTTACATTTCCTTAATTATTCCCACAATTGCTCTCGCGCACTCATCGCGGTTCTCGTACTGCAGTGCCTTTTTAAAAGTATTTAACTCTCAGCCACAAATGATACACTTAATCATACTAAATAGACACAATGAAAGTATGTGACAGACCGTCTACTATGTTTTTCATTATGAGGTGTGCAACTTTCACGCCTACGCTCTTTCCTCTAGTTCTTAAGACAGAGCAAAATGAACTAACTGAGTATTTACCTTTATGAGTGAGTTCACCTATACTAATATCTTTGTTTCTGTAGCTCTTAATTCGTGTCAAATTTCTTAATTAGTCTTCGAGTATGTAAGCTACAGAGCATATGTTAATTCTTTCCACCTTCAGCTATTTTTCTCCCTTTCTACTATATACAGCTACTGGTATTCGAGCACTACAATCTTGAGTTTTCTCCGTGTACTTCTAGAGACAAACTATCACAAACTGGGGTGCGTATATAGTGCACTTTGATAAACGCTTGGAAGGATGTAGATAAATTTTATCAGAAATTGGGCGAGCAATTAATGACACCCCTAACTCGATAAGTTGCTACAAAATTACAATAAGCGCTTGCAGCGAGATATTTATTGCGACAGTAGGTAGTGTGATCTTTCCACGCTAATATGACACCTTCAACCAACTAACTACCACTCAGAGAGCTCTGGACTTTTACTCTTTCAAAGTATCTGAGTCGGTATTCGTTTGCTGGGACGTGCTCGCGCAGTAAACTAACATTTACTATACCTCTCAAACTTAAAAAACTCATGCTACTGTGTGGTCACCTCTAGGCACTCACAATTAAATCACTAATCCCCATGAGATCACAGATACGACAAACCAATATTTCATATCTTTCTCAGAGAATACTCTATATCGGAGATAGGAAAAATTCCTTAATTACTACGCAGTAAGAATGTTGGAGTAAGTTAGAGGAAGCATGTAAATGAGAGGAAGAGATTTTATAAGAATAATAAATCAATATTGATATAACATGAACATTGATATAATCTATTATTATTATTATTATTATTATTGATATTATTAGTTATTATTGATGTAATATGTGACAGTTCATCCATTAGAAATATATAGCAAAAGCAAATACCCTTTTCTTTTCTTATCATCGGAGAAAAGGGGTACTATTCGATATCTGTCTCTCTAAGTGTTTAGTCAAATAACAAGTACGGCCCTCTTGGTGAAAAGAACCACCAACTCATTCTTCTATATCATTGTAATTGTTTCTTAAGACGTGATTTTGCTACGAAGGCGTAAGATTCTGACAACATCTTTGCAGTGATTCTCAAATTTTGGATCAAGAGCCTGCATCCTGCTTTAGTAAAATGTTTCGTTTATTTTCCATTAACTTCGACTTTTCCCTTTCGTTGGAAGAGTGAACTCATTTATTGTTTAACATGTTATTTCAAATGTATTCTTAGCAGGAAATTTTGCAAGCATTTTAATGCTTCTAAATTTATTTCAGATCTCCAGTGTTTTTTGTATAGGGTAGACTCGATTAGTGATATTCTTTCCTTTCTCTTTGACTTTTTGCTCTCTGCTTTTTCTGTACTTAAGACAATCTTTCACGACTCGACAAAGACTGGCACAAAGCTGTGATTTGTAAACTTGCATTATCCGGTATATACTTATCTTTAACTGTTCTTGAGCTGCTGTTTGCATGTAAACAACCATAATTCAAACTATTAAGGTTTTCAATACTTCTATTTCTTTGAGATCTGTTCTATCCTCTACCCATTTTCTAATTTCGATTAATCACCTTCAATATATCACTTTATCACCTATCTACTCTTACACAGTTGCCTTTACATATTTGTTACCTATTTATTTACCTATTTTATTTGTCAATTTATTACCTATTACCTATATATTTTGTAAAGCTTTTTCATAAATGCAAATGGATGTGGCTAGGAAAATGAAAATAGACCAACTGACACTCGATTTTCTAGTATTTTTAATTGACTTCTGATTTTCTAGTATTACAAGTTGGGACAGAAAATATTGTTGTTTACAAATTCTAAGAAAAAACGATTTCTTCATCTATCCACTCAACATAATCCCATTTAAAATATTCTTCTACTCGTCAAACTGTTCCATTAATCTCTTTATACTACCAATATTACCACTAACATTTATCTTGTAATCTTTGATAGGTTAGGTTAGGTTAGGTTAGGTTAGGTTAGGTTAGGTTAGGTTAGGTTAGGTTAGGTTAGTTTAGGTTATGTTATGTTATATTTTATGTTATGTTTATGTATATTACCAGATCAATTAGGTTAGGTCTAGGTTAGGTTAGGTTAGGTTAGGTTAGGTTAGGTTAGGTTTGGTTAGGTTAGGTTGCTCTTCTTAAAGAGAGCTCAAGTAACTCGTCTTTACACACAGTCTTATCCTATCTCCGTCCCAATTTCGATCTTCCATACTTAAAACAACTTACATTGTTCATTTATAATGCGTAACTGTATTTTTCGTCAACATCTACTTTTTGCTTCTTTTGATTTAGACTCTTAACAACCTCATCATTACTTTTATCTCCTCAAACCGTTTTCATAATTCTTACGTATTTCACCTTCTTCACCGCCCACCCCAACTTATATTATTATCTTATTCATGGTATATATTACTTATTAGAAGACGTGGATTTTCTCTTTGATTACACAATGTCACGTAATGTATAGTCACCATTCATTACTGTTTGTTTTCTTCAGCTCTTTCTTATTGAATAGAATTAGGTAATTTGTGAGTGCGCACACTTTTCTTCTTATATTTTACCATTTCCTTGAATTACACACATTCAAAAGCATGAAAATGACACACGTAAGATCGATCCACCAAACTCTTTATCCGTGCTTGGTTGTGTCGTATATCAAATAATATCAATATCATTTCATCCAGCGCTCTCAGTCTCAGTCCCTCTGTATATAACCGCTCCTACACATCGAGCATATACATCTTTTTATCTCATGATCACCAGGTGCTCTATCTCATACTATCCTCATTACTGCTAGGCAGATCTAGAAACTTATCGGAGGGATGGTGATTATCGCGAATTTCCACATGACCGTTCCGGTGCGAGGACTCGCTCGAAATCTCACATTGCCGTACATAACAGCTAATCAACGGTAAACATCGGCAGTAGTTCAGGGCCAGAGTGTAGGCAGGAACTTTAGAAGACTGGAGTGTTGTTGTAGTGAAGTAGTAGGTTGGCTTCTGAGGACCAGGTGTGAAAGGAGCACTCTGTCGCTCCTTTCGATCATCATTTGTCACTCGTGACGAAAACATCCTGCTTACTGTAATATTTACAACTTTTTATTACTAGTCTGTTTTTTTTAAACAATTTCGGTTTTAACCAAAGAATAATTTTTAAAAATAAATGAAAATAATTTCATTACACACTATATGCTAATACGAAGTGGTATATATATATATATACTATTTATATAGTAATATATATATACATTATAATAATACTTATATTATATAATATATTATATATATATAGTATATATATATATAAGTATTATTTAAAAATATATTACATAAAAGTTGTATCAAAAGATGTTTCAAAAGATATTTCAAAAGATGTTTCAAAAGATTTAGGTTTAGAAAGTGTTTCAAAAAATATTATTAATTAGATGCCACAACCTGTTCGCTAAAATTATTATTAGCTCTTAACTAATGGCAATTTCACGACTTTATGTGACGGAGTGCCAACCAAATACAGCAATTCAGAATGCTGGATAAAAAGTTGGAGTAATGTAATTGCGTAATAACTGCAATCTGCTCCCCAACACTGATATGCCTAAACAATATTTCACTATATTAACTAGGAGACCAAAGTTCTCGTTATATATAGTATATATATATATATATATATATATAATATATCAATCTATATATATGATATATATATATATATATATATATATATATATATATATATATATATATTATATATATATGTGTATATAGTATTATTATATTATATATATATCTATATATTATATATTAATAGATAATATTGAATAATAATAATAATGAATAAGAATAATAATAATAATAATACTAATAATAATAATAATAATAGTAATAATAAAAAATACAATAATAATGAATAATAATGAATAATAATAATAGAAATAATGTAATAATATAGTAATAATGTTAATAATAATATATAATAATAATAATAACTAAAAATATAAATAATAATAATAAATAATAATAATAATAATAATTTATAATAATTGAATAGTTAAGTTCGAGTAATTTTGTTTTAAAAAAATATTTATTCAATGGTTGTAAATATATAATTTTATCTTGACTACACCCGCGTTTTTGGTTTCTTGTTATAGAAGTATTTTGTGATGTCCGAGAGTGCTAATAAATATTATTGGATCAGCTATTTAAAAGTAGCTTCTAAGTCTGCAGAATTTTATATGGTTTAACAGCAAGAATTGTGATTAAGGATGGTGCCAAATGTCTTACTTAATCTGCACTTTTAAATAGACGAGGGTGTTCGAAAACACTCTGGTAGCATTTGAGCGACAACGTTACTTCTATATCTTCGGATTATCCCACAAAAGTCCATTGCTGACCCTCATGTCAAATGAATTTTTCACAATGTTTTGTAGAGGCAAAAAAATACTTTGCGCTAAACACCCATTTTATTATTGGCATCCTCAAGCAGGCTCAATCAATTAAAAATATGGATTTATATTATAGTATATATAGGTATATATATTATATTATATGATATTATATATATTGTATATGTATATTATATGTATTATATAGTATATTAGTATATATATATATTAGGTATAGTATATATATATACTATATATATAATAGTATATATATATATACATATATATATATTATTATATATGATTAATATTTTATATATTATATAAAGTGATTATTAGTGTAGTGTATGTAGGTATATAGTTATGTTATTTATATATATAGTATTATATATAGGTTATATTATTTATTTTATATATATATATCGTTGAGGTATCGTTATTGTATATAGTTGATATTTTATATACACGAACTGTGTATAGTTTTTACTAGTTTGTTGTGATATTTTTCCGTCACATAGATAATTTAAAGTTGATATTGTATATGGTTTGTTAATTGGTAGATTCGCCTGGTAATCTATGTTTAGGTCAATATTATATATTATATTATTATATGTTATATTTTTTTTTTATTTATATATTATTTATTAGTTTTATTTTATTTATATATATTTTATTTTTATTATTGGAATATAAATATTTGTATATATGTAGATATGTATATATATACTATATTATAGTTTAATGATAATAGTTATATATATATGTTGTATTATATTTTAAAATATTAAATTATTTTTAGCTTTATATAACTCGAATGAACGAAGGTCCATTCATCCACGGTTTGTTGTAGTTTTTTTTTTTTTTCTCATGTTATATAGCGTGGTGTGATTGTTAATAACCAAAGCTACAGAATAAATTTGATTTTATATTGTTAGGCTGGTCGCTGCTTATTTGTGTCTTATTCACTTTTAGGTTTGCGGTAAACACTTAAGAGTATATGACTAGTCATATATATATAGTTATATATAATATATACCTATATATATATTATATATACTATATATATTATATATATATATTTAGTATGATGATTTATATAAGTTATATTATTCGGTGTGGTGTCGCAATGATCCCGTAATCGGATCCACATCCACGCTTAAATTTGTTTCGGCTAGTATTTTGTTCGGGTGTGTGGTGTTGTGTGTGTGTGTTGTGTGGTGTGTGTGTGTGTGTGGTGCGTGCGTGGATTTTTATGGTACTTTATTATATATATATATATAGTACTATATATATATATATACGTATGTATATATAGTGATATTATATTAATAGTATTGATATTAATATTATATAGTATAATATATATGTATATGTGTATGTATATATGTAATATTGGTATCATATATATATTATACTATATATACTATATATATATATATCTTGGAGGCTGTCTGAGTACAGCCTTCCCGTTCGCGGTGTCGCGGGCGGCTGCGGCTGCGGACGCAGGCGACGCTGCGAGCCGCGTAGCCTGCGACGTGCACGTCGCGCGCACTGTGCGACTGTTGGTTAGATAAGCACGGATCTACGCGGAGGAAAAACGGCCAGACCAGCCCCCTCGGAAATGTCTTGACGAAAGACGTTGGGCATTACGCCCACACACATGTGTGTTTAGTAGCTTCGGGGCGTAGCGTTGAAGACTGAAGGGATGGCTTAGGGTCTAAAACGTGTCGTAAGATGTGTATGGAGCATGGTGGTTCAAGTACACGACGCCACTGCATCACTTACATGGCGCTATCAGTTAGAAATAGGCGGATCCTTCTATGGGGCCATCACTCTCCCCTATAATAATATGACGGGCAGACCCCTAAAAACCTATACCATAAAGGAGCCCATGCAGGTGAGGGGCAAATATTACTTGCAGTGGAAGACTCTGAGTCAGGGCTCGAGCTCCGTGTGTCCCAGCCTGATATGATGATTTACTTCATAGGGGGGTTATTGGGATGAGGTCTTAAGGGGGTATGGGTAAAAAACGCTCATGAAGTACGTGAGGCTATGGTGGTCAAGTGATCACCATGTATTTTACCACGTTCATGGCGAATTCAAGGTGATAAGTATTCGTGCCTGTGGCCCCAGGGTAGGCTCCCAGGGTAAGCCCACAGATCGGCGAAAGTATCCCAAAAGGTAGGCCGCGGGGAGGAGAACCCCAAATATCGACTCTACTGATCGTATTAGTGGAACACGCTGAGCCGGTTGCATATTGTTTCCGGCTGACGGTTTATGGCCGGAGTTCCCTAGCTTTTGTGCATCTGTACTTTTTTTCTGTTGCCATTATTCGAGTTTGAGGTCTGTTAGTTAAAGGCTAGAAGAGACAGTTATATGCATTTCAATCACTTGATTTTAATTGAGTTGGCATGTTCGATTAATTTAATAGATGCCTTTCGTTTAATCTTTCAGATTTGGTATATATATTATTTATATATATTATAGTGATATAAGTATTTATAAGTAGTATATATATATAGTACTTATATATATATATATTATAGTATGATATATATATAGTTATTTATGTTATATTTTGTTATATATTTATATATATATGATTATATTAATTTATATGCTAATAAGTATATCATAATTCCTCTTCACCATTATTTTATATAGCCATCTCTAATTTTAATCTTGAATCACTTTTCTAGTCGTTGTCATTACAGACATTTTTTTACAATCGCCACACAGCGTCTGCCCCAAGATTCCCCTCCGCCACTCCCCCTCCTTCCTCTCCTCTCCTCTCCTCCCTCTCCCTCGCCCTTTCCACTCCAAACCAAAATAATGGGACCCCCTTTTCCACTAATCCATGAATTTATAAACTAGTTTTCCTTGAAGTTTTCATCTCGGGATAAACATTAATTCAACTTCTTCTTCTTCTTCTTTCTTCTTCTTCTTCTCTTCTTCTTTTTCTTTTTCTCTTGTTTTCTTTTTCTTTTTCTTTTTCTTTTTCTTTTCCTTTTTCTTTTTCTTTTCTTCTTGTTTTTCTTTTTTCTTTTTCTTTTCTTTTTTAGGTTCGAGCTTTCTGTCTTGCTTCTGTCTTGCTAGTATTTCCTTTCTTTTCTTCTCTTCTTCTTCGTTCTTCTTCTTCCTCTTTCTTCCTGTTCTTCTTCTTCCTTCTTTTCTTACTTCTTCTTCTTTTTTCTACTACTTACTACTACTACTACTATGACTATTACTACTGTTACTACTACTACTACTATTTTATATCTTTTTCTCTTTCTTTTTATATTTTCTTGTAAATGCTGACGCAAACACGTGAATCAAAAACACAACTCACACACACACAATAAACCCTAATAATATATATATATATTATATATATATATATATATATATATATATATATATATATATATATTATATTAATATATATAATATATATATATATATATTTATATATATATATATATAATATATATATATATATATATATATAATATATATATATATATATATATATATAATATTTATTATATATTATAATATATATATTATATATAATATATATACTATATATATATATTATATAATAATATTATTATATTATATATATATATATATATATATATATTTATATATATATATAGTATATATTATATTATATATATCTATATATATATATATATATATATATATATATTATATATATATATTATATATATATACATATATATATATATATATATTATATAGTATATCATATATTATATATATATATATATATATATATATATATAATAATATATATATATATATATATATATATATATTATCCTATATATATATTATATATAATATATGCGCACTTTCTGATTAATTTAGAATGGTTCCGTCGTTAAGTGCCACTATAATAAGTTAGATGAGGATTTTTACAAAAATACTACAATCAAACGCTCCTTCATACAAGCAAAGAACAAGTAACAAAATTTACGCCTTTCGTTAAGGTGTCTCTTTTTTCTTATCGGAGGTAACTCTTCGAGGGAACAGTCGTTGGACTTTTCCGGCGTATTCTATCTCACTTTCTCAAACCATGCTTCTTGAATGTTCTTGTCAATCGAGATTCTGGCAGTCTTGTGCTTACCAGAAATTTTACCACACTTGCTTGAAAGTTGCGCTTTTCTTGTAATTTGAAGTTCTGGTCCTCTTAGGGGCAAGCAAGTGAGAAGTGAGGACAGAGTGAGAGACAGAGTGAGAGAAGAGATACTCAACAAGGCAGGGGAAGACTTTTATATATCGATTCTCTTTATAGTGTTTTATCCCAATGTATGATTTTTGTCACAAGATGACTAATTAGTAACTTTAATATAAATTTTTTAAACTTTTACAAATAGGTGGTAATTGAGAGTGAGAAAGAGTATTCCAAGTACGGAAGTAGTAATAATCA
>JABUQX010087093.1:0-10000 GCA_015478945.1 Trachelipus rathkii
CTCTCTCTTTTCGAATATATTTATATATTATAATATTTTTTAAAATTAATTTTATATATATAAATAATATAATAAATAAATTAATATATATAATATAAAATAATAATTAATTAATTAATAATTATATATATATATAATAATATAATTATATATAATAAATCTATATAAATAATAAATATAATTAATATTAAATAATAATGTATATAATAATATATTAATAATATAATTAATATAATAATTAAATTAAATTATAAATTAATAATATATATAAATAATAATAATAATTAATAATTATATAATAATATTAATTAAATCATATAATATATATATAAACTAGATATATTATAATATTAAATAATAATATAATCTATAATATAATAATATTAATAATATAATTAAATTAAATTAAAATATAATTATAATATAAATATTAATAATTATAATTAAAATTTTATAATATATTAATTAATATTTAATAATTAATTATTATTATTATATTAATTATTATAATTTAATTATTATTATTGTTACTTATGATTATTATTTAATATATATATATAAGTAGTAGTAGTAGTAAGTAATATAGTATAGTTAGTATAAGTTAAGTAATAAGTTATATATACAGTATTATATAATAAATAGATAGAATATCATAAATAATGTTAAATAGGTATGAATGAGTATATAATGTATAGTTAATAGTTAAATAATGATTAATATATTATATGTTTTTTTTTATAATATATTATTAATTATATAATATATAGAATAATATTATATATATATTATATTATTATAATATATTATATATATTAATTTATTTATAATATAATTATATAATAAGTTAAGATTTATAAGTATATTATATCGTCACACGTTTAAACTTATATTGTATATATATATATAGTTATATATATAAGTAGTATAGTATAGTTATATATATATTATAGATAAGTATAATATAATAGTATATAGTATAGTTATAATAGTATATAGTTATATAAGTAGTAGTAGTTATAATAGTATTAGGTAGAAAATAATAAATAAAATAATATTAAAATTTAAAAAATAAATTATATTTACCTTAAATGTTCTGGTAGAAAATTCAAACACGTTGTTTATTAATAAAGATTAATATATATAAAATTAAATTTTTCTTATAAATTATAATTCTCTTTGTTGAGGAGTAATATATATTATTGAATACATTTATGTTATGGAAAGTATGTTACTATGTTATCAATATTAAATTTTAATGAGAATGTCATACGAGAGTAAACATTGTATTCATTATTTATATATTTTATACTTATATATATTAATTATTATCGTATTATAACCCTACTTATAATTATATATACATATATATGAGAAATGAAGTAATACTTATATATATAATAATAACCGCGCTTATATATAGCTAGAATAAATAATCATATATATACATATATACTCAATATATATTATATATAAATACTTATTCTACTTATATATATCTGTACCTATTTATTAGCCGAATTTTTTTTAATTTATATAAATTTCGA
Source organism: Trachelipus rathkii (assembly GCA_015478945.1). Lineage (NCBI taxonomy): Eukaryota > Metazoa > Arthropoda > Malacostraca > Isopoda > Trachelipodidae > Trachelipus > Trachelipus rathkii. The sequence goes on from JABUQX010087093.1 coordinate 1,545, forward strand.
GGTATTAAGACCATTAATGATAATAGTGATATTTATATGATTAAATAGTTATTGTTAACGTATATGTCACATTATATAAGTTAAATAATATATTTTAGTACTAATCTTATAAACTACAAATACTTATTAATAAATAAACTTACTTATTTTTCGAACGTAAAAAAGAAATAATATATGAACACTATATACATATATAATATAATATATAATAACTATATAATAACTATATAATATATATATATAATATATATATATAATATATAATACTTATATATATAATACTATATTCAGATTTATATAATAAATTGTGGAGCATATAATATAATATAATTATAGTATTTATTAAATATGATAATAAGAACATGTGGCATACTATATGCTTCATACTACCAACTATTACAAAACAATCGATATAAATTATTATTATATTATTAAATTATAAAAAACAAATATCGATTTTTTATATTATTTGAGATATAAATTACTATAATATATAAATTATATATATACTATTTAACCATATATATATATTAATTGTTCGTTTATTTATTTCCTTGTTTTTATAACTATCTTAATTTTGGAACATCTGAGCTCCAAATAGAAAATATTGTCTTTTCTTTTTTATTATTGTTTTTATCGCTTTTTTTTTAGTCCTCGAAACTCATCATTTTATTGATGATTGTCGATTTGACTATAAAATATAAACGTCGTATGGTTATTTTTTGTTGATATCATCGGATACATATATGTCTTTTGTTGATATCTATCTAATTAACCATAATTTCTTTATCTATAATTAATCAAACGTACATAGAGTGATCATATTGAATGGAGAATTTCAAATTATACTAAAAACTTATCTTTCTCGTAAGTTATATTACAATTTAGATTGACGAATTTTCTTAGCCACAACTCATTCACACCCTGTATCGCGAAGGACTTTAACTTAAATGATGTAAATATAAATCTTAAGAAGTATTCTTTCATGCTTCCCTTCTTACTTTCTTATTGACGATTTACCTTTATTTTCAGATCAATGACAGTAGCCTTTTCACGTCATAGCTACTGAGCCACTACTACTTTGATTTTTTTTTTATTTCTAGAGATACTACTCTATTTTTATTCCTATCTACTACTCATTTATAACAGATATTTCTTTATATCAAATTATAGTTTATGATTTCTTCTCATTCTAATAATTCATTAAGTAAATTTAAGTCACATATTACCGTATAGTGTATTTATTTTTATACTGCGGCCTTTATAGAACTTTAATACGTTTCACTGTGTTTTGTAAGAGTCTTATGTTCTTGTATATTGTTGTAAATAGCTATGTTATCCTATCTAGCTACATTATTATATAACTTCTATAACTTTTTTATTTTATTGCTGAAAACGATCTCTCATTCAACCTGTCAAAAATTGGACGAACCCTGAGACGGACCCTATCATTAATGATTGCCAAATCCCTATAATCCTTCTAGTACTCCGAACACAAATGTATTATACCATTACATTTATGGAATCTTAATTCCTATTATGGGTCAATTAGAAAGATGACAGTATTTTATAATTATCTTACTTCTCTCTTATCTCTCATCTCATTCAATTATACTTCTACTCTAGCTCATTTTATCTTATCTCACCTTTCCATTTTCATTTCATTCTTCTCATCTATCTCTACTTATTTACTTCTCTACCTCTCATTTCTCACTTACTCTCTTCACTTTCTTATTCTCTCACTTACTTACTTCTTCTCTAAATATATTATCTTATTTATTCTCGGATTGCAATACTGAATCCGAATTAAATATACGCTCACTCACTGGTAATACTTATTCACCTACATTTTTATTATTTTATTACCTGTATCTCTGCTCTTATTTTATGTGTCTAACATTTATATTTAAAGATATGTTCAGATATAATCTTTATGGCTCATTATCAGGTCTTTATTGAATTTGCATTTATTATGATTATCAAGTCATAAACTCTTATTGAACAGGTCTAGTAGGCACGTGGCACTGGCACTAGGCATCTGGCAGCTGGCACTGGCAAACTGGGCACTGGCACTAGACCAAATCGAAGAATTTCATAGAGTCTTAAAAAAGCTTTAATTGGTGATTTTCCTCTTTGGTGTCTACCTTTTCCATTTGTATGACATTGCTCTCTGTATCTTTTTCCAGAAGATCTAAGTAGCAAACAGTTAGACGCCGTAAATGAGCAGTTTATGAGTATAGGAATCACAATAATCACCACGGTTGAAATCTGGTCATGTACTGGCTGTTACTCTACGGATCATTAACTAGTATTCCTAGTCATATCAATTTGTCGCTAAACTTCAATCAATAACGGGTTAATTATGTCACTTTAAGTCTAAAATACCATCTTTTTAAGCTGATCGAATGCATCCTTACATTTACATTTTTCATTATTCGGAAAACGTGCCAACATGTTTCTCAATGACTGACGGAAAATAAATATTTCTCTGTTTCCTTATTTCTGTCCACCTTCAATTTTCATGCATTATTCCCTATTTTTTGTATGTATCGCTATATATTAATATTGGAGTGCATACAAAATGGTCATAACGATAAATATTGATAATTATTCATGTGTTTATTTAATATTCCTAACATTGCTCTTGGGTCTATCAGTACAATCTACTAACTAATCGAAGGATTACCACAAAGCAGGCAAACATTCCTCATCCTCTAATTACGCATGCCTTTCTCTGGAATACAACTTCTTTAAGAGGAGGCAACCGCTAATTTTCTTCACATCACTAGCCCTCGAATTGGATATTATCACTCTCCAGTTGACAAGATATCAAAACTGGAAACACCCCTCCACCTAATTCTCTATCCATCTTGATTATGCCTTAATCCAATTTAAATGCTGGTTTCAGTAGAGTACTATTTTCAAACCAGTGGGAAGCCACAACCAATGCGGTTTCTTAGTGATGAACACGCCAAAGAACTAACCGAACAGGAACTTTAAAATAGAAAGAAGATATGAAGGTCGATTCAGAATCCATCATAACCGGCGACTTTTCCAACACACACAAAATTAAAAATAGCAAATGTCAAAACATTTTTCGGAAAGTTAAAAATAAAGTGAAATATTTAGTAATCATATTTCGATTCTTTATTAATTCTTTGAGAGAACAAATTCTTTATGAGAGAGAGATATTCGAGTACTTATCATATTTAGATTTGTTAAATATATATCTAATATTCCTTACTATATTATTATGTATTATATATATATATATATATATATATAAATGATTAATTATGAAATAGATTATTTATAAATGGCTTATATAATTAGAGAAGCGTATTATTATATCTATATTATATTATATTATAATTATAAGTATAATTTTGATAGGTTATTAGGTATGAGATATTTAAATTATTAATTGACCGCCACAAACTCTAAAAAAAAAATGTCTAAGCCCTCACTATCGACAAATATAAAAGAGACAAATATATGGAATATGCACCAAAAAATTGATTTCCATCTTATGTAACGATATTTGGTACGGATACTAATAAAAATAACATCTTTTTTTTTGCGTTTGTCCAGTGACCACAATTTAGTTGATATACAATAAGTTAGATAATTTTTTTTTCACAGCACTTTCTGGCACAAAAAATATAAACTTTTTGATGAACGAGAAAGAAAGTAGCCACTTCCTAGGTCTTATCAAAAATATATTATACACAAAAGTCAACTTTATTAAACGTTTATTCATCCCATAGATCAAGTGTTATAAAGTGACCAGTATATTTTTTTTAGTTTCGATTTTAATAAAATTTTATGATGATGAAAACTGATATTTTCCGTTTTTGGAATATGCGGAAATTAGTATTGAGCGCACACGGTTTTTGCTAAAGTCGCGACGTAAATTGTTTATATATATTTTGACTTTTCTTATTAGCTATAGCATTAACAAGAATAGAAGCTTTCAAGCATATGTAGTAATTAAAAACTTTTGCTACAGGATCAAGTACAAAATTTTAATTAAAAATATAATGTCTACGATACTATCGAATCAAATCCCCTAATATATAAGAAACTTTATTTCATTATCATTATATTTCTTGAGAATCTACGAAGATGTCAGTGGATATAATACTGTGTATTTAATTTTCATGAGGGATATTTATTGAAATAAAATTAAGTTTAAAAATATTTACTGGTTATTAAGTATTTTAAACTATATTTATAAAGAGGAAATTTGTTTCTATCATTCTCTATTTCATCCATTTGCACCGAGTCTCAATTGGATAGAGTTGATATAGTGACTTCAATTATCTCATTGGTAAAATATTTCCTATAATCATCTCAATCTACACGCAACTGCACCTCACTAATCGATTCATCTGATCTCAGACTGCTACGTACGCATAATTATAATTATTGATTACAATTGAATATCACTCTAAAGATAATATAATATAAAATAAATTATATATAAAAACGTTAAACTATTTAAATAAATCCAGTAAATATCCTAAATAATGTCTTCACTAGTAACAACACAAAATATTTATTTATGATAAATATTTTATAATAATAAAAAATATAATATTATTTAGTTATATATATTATTAATATATTATATTATTATTATATTATTTATTATTTATGTATTTAATTTATATATAATTAATTATTATATATGTTATTATTTAATTTAATATTTACTGCTATTTACATAAATGGAAGGAAAAATATCATAGTTATTATAATTAAGTACGATAAATTAGGAGTGATTACATAAGGTTTCACTTTCATGATTATATAATTTAATTTGAGTAATTTATTAGTTCATACGTATAAAAATATATTCAAGTATAAGGTGATGGTATATATAAATAGAAGAATATTATATGATGACTAATTAATAAATATTTAGAGGTTTCACGTATTATTATTAGTCATAATGTTTATATAATCTCTCATTACTAGGTTCTGAATATATCTACAGATTCATCACTGCTTACCTGAGGATTCACCAGAATTACGTGCTCACGTTACACTTTTCCCCTTGAACATAGGGAGAGGTTATACCCTTCTCTCACTGTACTACGTGATATAATAAATATTATAAATTTTATATAGTATTAATTTATAGTAGTATATATATATTCAGTATTTCCGACTATATACTAAATATAAGAATTAATAGTTATGTACTACTCGAGCTGATAAATACCAAAGCAATTCAACACATCAGAAGATATATGTTAATAACATTCAATATATTCGTCTTCATCGGCCACGGGCTCGCTCCGGCTCCAAAAAAACACTTTTCTTTAAAAATAATTCCTTTATGTTTCTGAGATCACACACAAACATAGATACTTACTGCTAAGCACTACATGTGTTAAAATTTTACCTAAACTATAAAATATATCTATGAGATTTAATAACTCACAAAATGATATCAGTACATCATATGAGTGTTAAAGATATATTGAATAATAATTATAAAAAAAATGATATATATTATTTATTATTAATACTATTTATTTTACATATATTACCCTCACCACTAGGCATATATTGGTCAGTTACACTTTTCCCCAGAGTAAATAGGGGAGAGGTTAATTAGCAGATCATGTGCAATATATATTACTTTTAGAGCCATCTATCATACATCTATAATAGAACTCATAAAATGTCTGTGCAGTAATGGGACGCTAAAGAAATTATTGCTTCCCGGATTGAACACTTTGTCTCGTGTCCGCGCAATATACAGAGATTCACTTTCGCTCTGAAATCTGTCACTACTAATAGGACCTACACACTATTTTCCTCTCCTAATACATGCTATATAAACGTTATGATTTAACGAACACTTTTATGAAGCAATAACGAACGTTTCCCTTCAAGGCGCACACACCAGGTGTCCAGCCTGTCCTATTCCCTCGCTACCTTAAAATATTTTTTAAGCTATCACTATAGAATTATCTCTTTTATAAGATATTATAAACAAAGAGAAACCATATGAAGGTGGCGAATCAGTGGGAAACGTAATTAACTTCCTTCTCCGATGTACAAACTCTCTAGCGAGCTCGGTGTCTAGCGAATAGTGGAAGCTGTACACATGAGTTAACCTAATGCACTCTGCGTACTATCGCTCGTACAACTCTTGATAGACCTACTACAATCCATTCTCACAACAGATCACAAAAAAAGTTAATGTCATTCAGAACTCACAGTTTTATTATATAAGAAATCAGAGCCTCATCACCTTCATGGCTCTATCAATGTTAGGATAGGTCCACGGCAATACAGATCCTGCTCATATTCCCCTCGCTTCTTATATTATGCTTTAAGATAGTGTTCAAAACTATAGTTGCACCATAATCGGTATATTTATAATTATAGAGGATCCATTTAATTATCAAATAGAAGAATGAAAGTAGGGGAGTTAGAAGATTTTACATGAACCTTTATGCTCTGCGGATTGATTAGTAGCCGTGAAAGTCACAATTCGTGCAATATTTGTCCTCCATTACTTCGCACAACACTCTCGGCGTGGTTCAACTCCCGGAGTCATAGGAGAGAAAGTATTTCTTTTAAACTATTCCCATTTTATTGGTCTTATATGTTTATAAGAGCATATAATTAAATTAAGCGTCGATGTAGTAGCAATATATCTATTAACATACATATTCTCATTATTATATTGAGAGAGAGAGGCATGAGGACAAGCTGGACACCTGGTGATGTCGCCTTGAATCTAACTCGATTGCTTTTAATAACTGTTCATCTGTAACTACAACTTTTTTTTGGTTGAGGAATGGCTTAGTCCATAAAGGCATCGAGCATATTGTTCCTCGAATTTCGCAGCTACGAAACGCGAATTGGAGAAATAGTATGCCACGCACACAAGGGAGTAAGAGAGTAAAAGTAAAATGCCATCTATTACACCATATATACCCCACTTTCTATATTTCTCTTAATTTTTATATAAATACTTATAATAATTAAAATTGAGAGTGATTATTGCACAATATATTTATTAAGAAGCAATACTACAATTAATTAGAAGAGAGATGTAATATATAATAATAGATACAAAGGCTGGAATCACATCACATGGTGATTAATAGTCACGACCTATTAGAATAGGAGATACTCTATTGGCTATTTAAAAATACTGAGTATCCTATCGAGTAACTCACATCTAATTATTTGAGGTTGAGAAAGGAGGAGATAATGAATACAGATCGTTATACATGGAGCTCATATAGTAACTACATCAATTCAAATATTTACGACAACAACACAGACTGGAGTAAGTATATAAATTCACCTGAGAGAAATAAGAGACCAGAGTAGTATGAGAGAGAAGAAGAGAAGTAGAATGAGAATAATGAATAAGGATGAGGAATAAGAGAAGAGAGAGAGAGAGAGAGTGAAGAAGAGTAAGAAGAGAAGATGAGAGAATGAGGAGAGATGAATAAGAAGAGAGAGAGAGAGAGCAAGAGAGAGAGAACGACGATTCTAAGAGCGATAGCCAGGTAATCGGCGGTTGTAACTTGGAAGGTTATCTCTATAACTTTAGACTTCAGAACAATTCCGTGGGCTTAACAGTCTAACTTTGCCTCTGTGGAAATAATCACCATATCTTTATCTCATAAGCACCCTATTGATACTCATATATATGCTCTGTTCTGAGACTCAGATGGCTAGAATTCATACTCTATCACTTCTCTTACTTGTTATCTAACAACTTTGAGAACATTATTTTCATAATATTCTGTCCTAGTATAGGAATGTGTGTGTTGCGTAGTGTATGAACAATAGCTACATTTTAAAATATCGTCACGCTGTTGAGACGCACCAGTCCTCGTGAATCATCATGATTCTGCTCTATATCATTCACTCGGAGAATGATCTTCCTGATCTGGCTCAAAAATCTTTCCTCTCCTGATCACGCTAACTGTCATCTAATAAATCCGGTGATGACTTCCTTGCTACCTGGGAGTCCCTCCCATAGACACGCAATTTTGCACACTGTCCGGTATCTTATGGAGAATCATTCTTTATAGCATCCTACTGGTTTCTACCAGAGAGACGTTATCATCTAAAATTCTTCGGTACATAATTTTCCATAAGCGATTGGTTCAGCTTTTATTTAATACCGGCGTGGATTTTCTAAATATGTAATGCTTCAATCTCTAATAATGAAGAGATAAAATGTGTTAGGGTATATTACCATCTCATCGATTTAAAGGAGATTATGAGATGAGGAGGAGATGAATAACCAATGAAATTCATATCAAGGACTCAATCATACACTCAATACGAGTATACTAAGGATATCAATCTAAATATAATAGCCACCAAACAATCACAACTAATATAAATTGAACCGTGATACGAATGCCATAGAACCAAGTATAGACATGGAGAGAAACACGAGCACGCAA
>JABUQX010087093.1:25000-62500 GCA_015478945.1 Trachelipus rathkii
TAAGTATTTTACAATATTTATTTTACTTAGAATAGTATATATAGTATTATATATATGATCTCAAAATATTAATATATAGAAATGAAGTATTAATATATATCTAACCTAGCTTTAACACGATATATAGATATAGTATAGGAAGTAGATAATATATACATAAAAGAGTTAATATATATAGTAATATATATAATAGATATATATATAATTATATAGTTAATTATATAATTAATATTATATATATTATATAATTAGAATATATTAATTATAGATAGAATCTACCATAGTTTATTATATAATATATAAAATATTATATAATATCTATATAGAAATTATAATTAAATATATATATAATATATACTATTTATACATGATTATAGTATTTCAATAGATCAATATATAATGTAATAAATATATATATTATAAATTATATAATACAATGCACATTGAACGATATAGAGTATATACTTGTTTTTATTGAGAAAAAGAATCATTAATAATAATAGTATGCCAATATCGATATATTATGTATAATATAATATAAACTTAATAATATCGTATATATTAGTATATATTATATAGAATATAATTATTATATTAATACTATTTAAATAAGAGCACCGAAAACGAATTAACAAAAACGGTTTTTTCATTTATCATTTGATGTTCAGTATATCTAGAAAAAAACATTAGCATAAGCTAACTCAATGACAACCCGGATTGTTGAAGTAAATTTCATATAAAGTATAAGACATTGACAAAGTTGTGCGATAGTTGACCTAGTACACATAATTGAATATATAATATAGTGTGAGAAAGTCAAAAAAGTAATAAAATATTCTTTGAGTTTTGAACTTTGTTATACTTATCGTAATTACTTTCAGTTAATATAGTTCGTCACCGCGACGGAGACAGTATATAAGCAACTAAGCCAGGCGTATAGATGGTAGATATTGTAGTACTAATAAATATATAGAATAATATTTAATGGTGTATAATATAATGTAAGTATTTAAAATATTTTTAGTTCCTTGAGAGACACTAAATATTGTTTGTAGCTAAAATCAAAATGTAATATTAAACATTTGCTTTTATCTACTTTGTGATTTTTATGTGAATAAAATTTTATTTTAAACAGATTACTAGGGATCTTCTCCCTTAATTCTATGTAAAGGCGGTCCATAACTATATATATATATATATGATATATAATATATATGATATAATATTATATATATAATATTTATATTATTGCTGCATTAATGATTATTTAGTATGAGTTGTATGTATTTATTTTAAAGCGGTGTTAGACAATAAAGTAAATCTTAATTAATATAGTAATAGAATTATATAGATATATAATAATTAATATTATATATTAGTAATATAAAGTATATTTATATGATAATATATAGATACTACTACTAAAAAATTAGAAAGGAATTATACCATTTTGATATACCCAAATTCATGGAAGTACAAGTATTAACTTATAATATGATAGAAGAAATTGAATATACTATGTCTTATTGATATAAGAGTATCAGATGATTTCAATATATCTATGATTATTATAAGTGCATATTTAGAAGAATAATGAATAATAAAATTAAGAATCAAAGTTGAGAGAAAAGTAAATGTAAAGTGAACGAATAAACACGTCCGGGATCAATAGTTATGCTAGAAAAAAAAGTAAGGATGATGAAAAGCAAAGTGTTATTTGGTTATAAAAGGTGGTGGTACAGGATATGAAAAGAATAGTAGGGTAAGAAGTAAAGATGGAAGAGATAAGGATTAAGAAGAAGGGAGTAAGTAAGGGTAAAGCCAGTAATATATTTATGTATGGAGAGAGAAGAGTGTCTAGAGTTAGGGAGGTGATGTAGATAGAAGAGAGGTAAGAAAGGTTTAAATGTGATAGAGGAGTTAAAGTCTGATGGAAGATAATGTAAGTGAGTATACGATCAGAGTAGGAGCTGAAATAGTTTAGGAAAAATAGGAGAGACAAGTAGGAAGAGGATGTTGCAAGTAGAATATAGATCGTGTAAGAGGGTGAAGGAAAAGGGAGAGTCAATTGAATACGAAAGAAGAAGAAAAAAGAAATAGAGAAAGAAGATAAATATAAAGAGATGAAGAGAACATGATTAGTAAAACGACAAAAGTCAGAGAGGTAATCAGACAAGAGATAGCATATAGCAATGAGTAGATAAAAGCGAGCAAGATAAGAAGGTGGAGCTGGTCGAACAGAGAGAAGAAGAGCAGGAAGAAAAGAGAAAAAGTAACGTACAAATGATGAGAGGAAGGAGGTAAAAGAAAAAGAGAAGAGAAGGAAGAATGATTGCGTGATTTGGCATTTCTTGGGGTCATATAGTTGTTCCTTATAAATAATATATGTTTTCGGTTTGTCATGAAGCTGAAGTCCTAGTACTGAGCTAGAGCTTACCATATTATATTACGTCAAGCGACATTAAGAAATATAGATCTATCATACATTAGAGATACTCCATAAATTTATTAGCATAGAAATGAGCATGAGATTATAGTGTATTCTGAAAGTTACCTTTCGAGGCTGTGTCTGTTATAAATCGCTGCTAAATATACGAGGAAACCTAGGTATTTCTCGCAAATAAACTAGTTTATGTCGCATTACTTCTAACTATTAATCTTGCAATACGAAATAAAAACAAAGGAAGTTATAAATTAATAATCCAAATTTAGGTTACCAAAGTAAAAAACTCCTACCATGAAAACAGAGTCAGATATGTATATCTGAAAAAAATTTATACTATCTGAAGACTACCCAAAGAACTTATATATTACAATTCTTAATTATATATATAAGTACACTAATATAGTATATTAATTATAATTAAATTAATCAAGTATAAATAATTATAATGAGCACAAAAAGATAAGCAAATAATACCTTTCTAACATACAATAATAATAATATGAATAAATAATTAAATTAAGAATAATTAAATAATATAAATTAAAGTAATTAATAATATTATATATATTAATATTATATATATTAATATACAATATATATATAGTAGTTACTAGTTAATATATACAATACATACATTATATAATATTAAAATACTACATAAAAAATTGATAATATATATAATTGAAGTAAATAATACTATACACATAATGTAAATATATAATTTATAATATAATTAAATTAAATAATTGAAATATAATTAAATAAAAAATATCAAGTATATTTGCGAATTACAGAAAGAAGTTAAAATTTTCGATAAACATTTTATTGTGAAAGTTTTGCGAAAAATGAAATATTTAATTTAACTTAAAATTAAAAAATAAAAACTAATTATAATTAAATAATAAAAATAAAATACATTAGAATATATAATATTTTATGTGATTATAATTTGTTACTATTGTTTATCTATAGCAATAACTTAATCCTCATTGGAAATATAAGTAAAAAAAATTATTTAAGCATCATCTGTTTGATTTTTTGTTGGGCGTTTTACGAATTAAGAATAGTAAACAAGATTAGAATCAAATTAAAATTATTGCCAATTGAATTCGTAAGCAATTGATTTCACTATGACAAACAGCAGAGCAAAATATTATAATAATATATAGTATTACAATATACTTATATTATTAATATATTAATATCAATATTTTCCCAATATCTATTACCATTCTAAATAATTAAATATAATGTTGCAATTGTAAAAACTATATATTAATATAGTATATATATATATATATAGAGTAGAGTATTAATAATTAAATTATAGTGTTGCAAGTGTGAAATATTTATTCATTTAATCATAATTATTGTATAAAGTAAATATATGTATTTATTATATATGAATATATTCAAATTTTTACTATGATATAATATATTAATTACGATAAGTATTGAGATTGTCAATATTTATATCATATTAATTATATATTAATGTTATAGTAGGTATATAGGTTGTAGATAGGTAAAGGAGGAGTCATAAATATTTAATTGTCATAAATCTTACCTTCTGATACTGTGATTATGAATCAAAATTCATATTTATGGCCAGTAAGCCCATTACCAGTAGAGACAACTATACATACATAACAGATACACACCTATATACACATAATATCACCCACATTTAATATATTGTCTCGAAGTTATAGTACAGGCCTCCTGTTAAGTGAGCTTCACGGCCTGTGAAACATATTGCTAGTGCACTCAAATACTATTATACAACTCACAGCGAACTTTATCCTTTAGAGACCTTTACAAGCTGTGACCAACTAGGGTTTATTCCTAGATATTCATTGTCTTGTGAAAAAGTCAAGTTCATAGTATCAATTACATATCTTACAGATAGAATTGAACACTATTATTTAGTGATTCAATGTCTTATTCAATCACGAAAGCCACAGCTTACAACCACTCTTATTGCCAGGCTACCCTAAAAATTGAGAGAGTATACCATTATTTAGCACTAACTGATAAGGCCCGAAATAGTATATATTAGTACTTGAGAGAAATTACTCAAAGGAAACCTACTTGAAGTGGATAGATTTATAAAAAATATATTTTTAGATGAAAATAAAAATCAATGAATATACGAGCACTAGGATCTACAATAACTATGGTGTAATAAGACCTAATGGAGTCATATAGCCGGATAGTTTACATAGAATTAGATAGTCCGTATAATATTATCATGCATGCACCGCACATATAGTAAATACCTTCACAATCAATACCTGGAGTAATGTATAATGATATATCGTTTATATTAATAATAATCTAATACTAATTTAAAGTTAATAATAATATAGTATATATATATTATATAATAATAAGTAATATATAGTATATTATATCGTAATTATAGTAAATAGTATATATTATGATATACTATAATAATAATTATATATATAGTTATAATACGTATATATAAATTAAGTATATAAATTAATAACTATATTAATATATAATATATTATTAGATACTTATGTCAAAATACCTATACTACAGGTTTTATACCTTCCGAGGTACATTAATTTAATGTAGGCCGGATGTCTAATAGATATCCGTATACAGCACACCGCAACGTATAGAAACCTAAAAGCCTAACATACGCACTGTTATAATCTAAGATCAATATAGAAGCAGATTTGACCATTACTCACTTCATCAACCTTTCGAATAGAGGAGACTTAGAAGATATCGGTCTAAACTTTGAAATATATGTATAATAATGGGTGAAATATATCGTATAAGCTTCGAGTAAATCCGATGTAATTTTACACAGCTGTAAAAGATTTTTAATATCGAGGTATAGGTGATCACCCACCCTAGGTTACGCCGAATTGAGATACTTAATATAGTGTAAGTATATATATAGCCTTGGATGTATATTATATTCAATATGATTAAGTCTCAGAAGAAGATATTAAATGACCATAAATCAGATGAGATGCGAGAATCGAAGAACTTTACAATATACTAATTCATCATCAAGCTGTTCAGTCGAGCCATCACAGTCTAGACGGAGATGATAAGCTAAACATATATCACACCTTACTATAATTATTTAAAAATACATATATATATAAATATAGTATATGTATTTATCAATTAATATATATAAACAATTAACAAAATTATTATCAATATATTAAATAAGTTAAATTAATATTGGAATCTAAACGACTTAGAAAATCAAATTATTAATTAATTATACAATTAAATAGTTATATGCTGCATCTTTTTTTGACTAATATTATTTGTTTGCATGTTAAATCAAAAGCGTGACTAATTGAAATCATCTAAGTTACTACCATTGATATATTATATTATGATTGATGTATTTACAGTCGAAGAATGTAGACGTCAGGATGCAAGCTGTGTATAAGACAACAGAGAGTTAGCCCAATCGTGTAGATATATTAATACGACAAGATTCTCTATCATTCAATCACATATAATCCAGGTGACATTCTAGAAAGTATTCTATATTTGCTAACATCTCCTCCCGCGGCGATGTCTTCGTTGGGACAATCGAAATACGAAATCACGCATTGTCATAAGATGAGCTGGTAATCCTATTTAATCGTTTAAACCATCTTTAATGTTTGTTGTTAACAGTCCACACAATTATTTCGGTAGACTGCAGGAATGTTAACCAACGACTCAATCTCCAGGTGCGCAGCGAATCGAGTAGTACGCGATTACAATAAGAACTTCCGCACTTTGCTCACCAGACTATGTTGTAAATCCGACTCCTAGACCAACACCGCGCAACAACAATCGACATTGCAACACCGCAATCCCGTGCTTTCGACACCGACGAGCCACCGAGAGCATCTATGTACATCGCACAACTCTAGCGCATAGCACGTCAGAGTCTATCACACTCGCAAACATAAAAGCTCCAGACTATCATTAATATAATTTCTATGAACTAAATCACATCTATTATCTTAAATACTAATAATATGTAGTTCATTTAATATTAATATTATAAAAGAGTAATGATCTAAGTCCATGATTAGAATTGGTCTACTACAGTGAAAATTCCCATAGGAATTATGCCATTTAAGAACAATATATACACAAGTTACTAGTTATGTATAGTAAAGTTCGTGAATATATAAATAATGAGGTCACCTAGTCAGCTATCACGTATTTAGCGGATAGACTATGCAACACGTAAAGAATATATAAAGTGTAAAGATAGTAACGATATCAGGAGCAATGACGTATCGCAACGAGCGCGAGAGCGCGGAAAGTCTAATGAGATATTAGACAGAGCCGGTGTTAGATGGAGGAGAGACAAATTGTACACAGCAAAAAGAGTAGCAAAGAAATTAACCATCACACATGGACGAATCACTCGTTTGGAGTGCCATTCTCACGAAGGGGGCAAACATCTCACTTTGCCAACTCGAGGTTTATTGACATCGTGGAAACCACCATATTAGGGTGTCTAGGTCCTCCAGTCACAGCGTGCTCTAACCAACCTATAACCATAACATAATAATAGATTGTGAAGTAAAAGTCTGAAACTTGATACTCAGATTCGTTATTTTAGGTCACACGCGTTCATAATATTCAAGTGATTGGATTAACCTCTCCAATTGCTAGCCGCGAAGAAGGTCGAACAATTAGAAACTACGAGATTTGATACCAAATTACAGATCGGAGGACGCAAAGCTCTGTCCCCCCCTAAAAGATAACATCGTCAAAATATGTTCCTCTAGAATTAATCGAACCTAAGATATAATAAAAAGACTCCGACGTGAATTATTACAACCTGTCTGAGCAGATTGATGCTGCTATCTACACACTTAGTAACCACCTAAGATTAAGATTAAATAAAATTACACTGCGATAGCTGCACATTCACAAGTAACCAGGGGATTAATCTCACATTCCCTAAATCATCTTGAAATTAATAAGACTATAATGGGAAAATGCATACGAAACTTGGTTATATATCATAGCCCTTTATATTAGAGTGTATACTTAGAATAGTGAATGAGATAGTAACGTAGGGTAAAAGTGAACCTAGATATTGACACCAAATAGGTATAGGAACCAGGTATATATACTAGTTTATACTCACGACAAAGTCAGAAATTATATTTGACGCTAGAACGATGAAGACGTAATTATATATGTTATATGTCTACTACTCACATAATATTGAGCTGACTCACTATCACAATATACAATGAAGCGATACAATTTAAAATAAATGCGGTATACACACACACTATAGATCGGCAGGGTATCTCACCCCCATATATACCTAAATCATTTAGAACTAAAGTATATAGAAATGAGAGAACATACATGAGTATTAAATGTAATAATCGTAACCTTAATAAATTTCAAATATATAAATAATAGGTCATACAATAATTAATATGACATAATCGAATTATGGGATAAATAATATGTCCGTCACAACTACAATAAAAGGGGTCACTTATGACCGTGTATTAGATTCCCTGATATTTTTCAAAACTTGATAGCATCTTCTTATGAAAAGATATAACATCGAATTACAATGAAGAAATATAAAAAATAAAAAAATAAAAAATAATAAAAAATAATAAAAAAAAATGAAAAAAAAATATTATTTATAAAAGATATTTAGATGATTCATAGCGTATTTGAAAATTACTTAAAAATTAATCAATTGTATATTAAAGAGTACCATTTTTAAAAAGAAAAGTCTTGAAAAACATCAAAGAATTCTTAATGACGATTTTTTGAAACATGAAACCAAGAAATAATAACAAAAAAAACCAATAATTTAATAAAAAAAGATATTACCAAATATATGAGAAATGAGACATTTTTATTCTTTAGGAGTTTCACTAACGCCAGAATAAAATCTTACACTTGATCACATAAAGACTATCAACATAGTAACACTCGAAGGCTACGATAGAGCCTCTGAGGGAGCTCATACTTGAACCAATGCCCCTGTTGGGTCTCTCCATCCCTGGAGTCTCTCAATGCACCTCACCATAACCCATACTCCAATGAGGCAAAGCTCATTATGTCATTATGATAATCGTGTATATTATTTGACCACTCTCCACGAGCCCACTACCTCCGACCTCACTACCACTCTTACTACATCACACATATATTATTAAGTATATTAGAGTTGAGTAATATACACCCTTCACCTAATCTTAAATGATCCTTGGTGATTATTGACTCATGTCAGTAGTTGTGTATTAAATCATATACACATAAAATATAACTTTCATTATAGTTTTGTTTATTATAATAAAGCTTTAACATTAGTTTATTAAACTTATGTACTAAAATTTTCGCTATTTCATAGTATATATGAATATTGACCCCAAATTCGTGTTCTCCATACCTCAATATATATATACTGAAATCAGGTATAAAATCAAACCATCTCACCTCGCATCACCCGTCCTCTAATTAGAAGTATTTATCAGGAAGTATATATTTATCATTAACATATTAATAAATTGCAAAATTTGTTATGTGTTACATAATATACGATAATGTATGGTATCATAGGGATGGCCGTGAAATTAATGCTAACTAATTAAATCAAAGATTCACCTATATACTGTAAACACTAATAAGTAATAGTAACTAACATTGAGTTAGGACATAACGAACCTAGTTCACTGTTTCAAACATGTACAAATGAGTATTTATACATAAGCATAGATCTATAAGTAAATTTTATACAAATAATTTATCATAAACCAGTTAGCTAAAATCAACTTGACTAATCATATAGTAGAGATATATTAGTAAATGCTAACGTAACAAAGTATTTAAACATCAATTAATATATAGCAATACTAGCGATACTATATCAGACATATCTATGAACTACGAATATATTAAACGTAACATTCACTAAACCTACTTAAACCAACAACTTAAACAAGATAAATAAAAACAGTTAAAAGCTATAAACAAAAATAGACGGAAAGTAACATAAATAGTCAAAACGTTAATAGATAAGTCAGCAAGAACGTTACCTATACTTACCTATTTTAATATACACAATCACTATTATTTATTATATAGATTGATTTTAAACATTAACATAGTAAGCCAATATAATTTTAAAAGTCTAAAAATAATATTCAACAAACCTTTGTGTAATACTTACTTAGATCTAAGTGAAATATTCAGCTAACTATAGATATATAACAAAGTATCATAATTTAATAATAAACATTGAGAGAATCAAATTTAAATGAACTTAAACGAAATATACGTATCAACTTACACAATCTTATATAACACATATCTTAATAACAACGAATAAGTCAGCTCATAAATAACAAAGTTCAATAATACTATATGTATAACATACTGTGACATAACTATAACATCTGCTATTAGCGATGTGTATTGTTTATCTGTATTTTTTAGATAATCTCTTAAATCAATAATTCATTATTATTTTTTGCACGAACATAGTAACATTTAACAAAAATTTACACAGATCTCTGTGAATTATATATCTAAAGAACGACCAAACGAAAATATACGTCTAACTGCAAGCAAAGATTTAGTATCACATCAACTAAAAACTTAAACATATCATAGGATATATATATATATACCTATGTAATTATAAAAATTATAAATGTATATATTAAACCATCAAATCGAACATACCCTATATCTGAATAAATCACTAAAAATTAGCATATATAAACAGTTTACCATAACTTATATAACAATACACAGTACAAAGTAAACTACAGTGATGCAATATCAAAACGTTATAATCATATATTCACTAACTTTGATCAACATATATCTAAAATTAATATAGCAAGTAAATATTGAGATAAACTATTAGTATATAATAAATTAATAAACTAAAATAATATATCATAAACTACTTATTTAATAATATCTATGAATTATATATATATATATTAATATATTATATGACCGTACACGTAATAGTAGTACAACGTATAGACATGGAAGTTCTTTACAACATTAATATAGTATATAAAAACTAACATATGATCATCTGAACTAATATAATATTTATAATAACCATCAGCCGATAAAATGCCTAAACACATACTTAGACATTGATAAATATATAACAAGCTAAATACATAATATAATTAAACAATATCAATATATACTTAACAACTAGTTGAAGTAACCAGACAATAATCATATAGATATACAGTTGACTTATTTCACATCAAATCTTTTGTTTTATTTTGTATTAAATAACTTTTTATTAATATATTTTAACTTTATTCTATAAAACATTTTGTTAAAAACTTTAGCTAGTTTAAATATTTACTATAAAAACTTTTTTAGTTTTTAATTATTTATTTATCTATTTTTTATTTTTAAACTTTAATATCTAAAAAACATTTTTATGTTATTAACTTAAAAATTTTTATTACACTTTAATTTTATTATATATAACGTAAAAAATAATTACCATTTAATTTAAAAAGGCAAATTAACAAGTAAAAAGTAAAAGTAATCAAAGTTTTCTAACATCAAAAAGCTAACATAACCGGGTGAATACACCCTATAGACATTAAGATACTGACGGGTATTAGGGAGAAACAGCAAACACGCCTCTAACAAAGCAAGTTACTCCCTCACTTATCTTTTGCCTACACTTAAGAGAGAGAACCTGTGATATTGTCTACGTCGCTCCTTTCACCAATCAGCTTCACTAATCCGTTCTTCTGATAGATCAGGAGCCTGCACTTACATACACTACCCATTTGAACTGTTATACTAAGTAAGGACATAGTGTAACCTCATGAGAGCCATAGAGATCCTTATCATACTCTACAACCATACTTCGCCTATCAACTCATAATTTAACATTAAGTATGCTGACGACCAAAGTTTTTCACATCAAAAAGCTTACACAAAATGCACACTTCTTACCCGAGACTAGGAATTAGATCCAAACCGACTAGCTGCCTGACAGAAAAGACCTCAGACCATCACTTAGTTATCCTGATCAAACATACACATATTACAGCAGTACAGCGAGAGTCGCTATATCACCATTGATCGAATAATCTCAAACTACCTCATATAAGACAATTAATCCACTTCTGCAAATACATCCGAAACACTCTCTGAACGCTGAGATGCGGCCCTGTCTCACTACATACTTACCAAACTTTACTTTCGAGAAGCGCGATTGCGAACTTGTTCAATCTGTCCACTCCCCTTTCGACCCACTATAATCAGTAAATATATATTCATCGCCACACTTGTACCGCCTTTACATAACACAAAAAACACTGTTATGAGATACATCGCTTTCATTCCACAACTGGCCGCGATCGTTGCGGAGCAGCCGTACTTGTTGTCAATAAATAACTGGTGACGTTGCCTGTTTTAGACTGGTGCGAGACTTTTTTTCCTCTCTCAGTTACTCCACTATACTGCTCGCCATATCTTGGGTGCCCTTTGGTTTTCACTTGGGTTCTTGCGTGAATAGCGGAACGATACCAATGTCAAACGGCCAAAAGGCTTTGTTAATAAAATTGTATCGTATCTCATCAAGCTTATCAACTTGACCCTCTATCAACTCTGCGGACTCGTCGAGTGTACAAGCATAATTATTCACAAACATCTTCCTTTTGCTTATTAAAGTACCTATCATCAGACCAGCGACAAGTATCGTCAACATAATAAGAGTCTAGCCGAGCGCAAGTAAACGCTACACAAAGCTCACTTGAACTAGAGAAACTCGCGATCACCTGTTTACGATACAGAGACCCAGTCTAATAGCAACTACAAAAGTCTCAAAGGTTCCTTGCAGCTGACACTACGTCAATGCTAACTTTCCCGACACCACTAACAAAGTTTTTCTTCCGATCTGCAGCTGGAACATTCCAGTTACCATCATCAATCTCATACATTCCTGCTGATAGTCAACTTACAATCTCCCATAAACATCTCTTACTGTTTCAAGCATAACTCTAACATATTAACGTTACATTGACACTACCTCAGTAACATTTAACTAAATTTCTCACAACATTGGTCTGTTGTGAACCATCTGCGTTAACATTACAAACCTTAAGGTCCGAAGTTTGAAGCCTAACGTTAAACAAGAGTCGTCCCACACCTTCACTTCCCTAAGAGACTAGAAGCTCATAATCGGCCCGTGATTGTGGCGTATACCAAACGTAATTGAACTAAAAGTAAATAATATATGCAACAATAAGACAAATCTTAGCTAACATTATTTATAAGTCATATGATAAATAAACGTTATGACATAAAAAACATAAAAGGAACTGATTCTTGATCATATCACCAATTATTAAATATATAGCATACAACATGGTACGTCGGAAGATTATAGTGTTTAGCTTAATCTTTGTTCAAGCATATTACCTATACATAATTTATATAATATTATATATAATGATTAAATATATGCTAACACCTAACACTAGGTCTATATATAACGTGATAAAATTTCTCAATCACAATCAATTGGTTTTAATATAGTATATCAATACATATACCTATTAGGAAATATAACTAAACGTAAAACAAGATTTCCAACATCAATATCAAGCTAACATAGAGTTAAAACAATGAATTCTTAATATAATAAATTATAAAATGCACAACAGACAAACTATAAGCATATTAATATCTTAAGGTACCAAGGAATCATCCACTGTAACATTTATTAATAAAAGATATTACATATAACTTATCTGAACTCATATTAAAACAACTAAACACTTAGAGTAGAGACAAAAACGTAATCCTTTAATTTACCTATATTCAATCTATCAACTACTAGAGTATCCTATATCCGCTGCACGCCGCTTCCAATCCGCATCCCACTACTTAAGACCCATCCGCATCTTAACAGCGTCAAACTCCTCATCCTCTACTAGTATATAAGGAATCTCGACATCACAACATTGCTCCACGACCAATGGTCCGAGCAATTCCGACCATCCAGCACTAGAGCTGCGCAATAAACGAATATCTATCTGAAAAACCATCCAGTTCCTTCCACATCACGTAACAATATAATAACACTAAAAATAACCGACATGTTTAAAGAAATAATTAGTCACAATATAACTCAACCGATCATATTATAGTTCATGCACAGGTAACGAACTTAGGTATAACAAACAAAGATTCACACTATACAATAACCAAGGTAATAAGCAATACTAAACATAGGTAGCAATAACTAACCTAACTACGTTTCAAGCATGTCGTTAATAACTTACATAGTAATTATAACTTTTCATCGTGCAGTTAGTAACCATAAAATTAATTACACTAACAGTATTGTTATTAAATATATAATACTTAGATACTAACCAGTAATATTGAATACTTAAGCTAACGAATTAATAAGTTCACACGTCAATAAAACTAACATACCCCTATACATTTAAACAATGAACAAAGTAAAATTTATAAAATAATAGCATATGAAGTACAACACAATATATACTTTAACAAACACGAATTAACGAGTTAAACAATATTAAAGCAATGATATTCCACTGAGAGTAGCTTTATATATCTAAATCAGTAATAATATAGCTGATCCATAACAATTATTTCAACATGTAATATAAAATAAGCTATAATACACTTAAATATAATTTTTGAGAACTATTATAAGAAAATAAATATAAAACATAAAAGCGACAGAACACCAACTAAGAAACGCAGAAATAACGTTTATAATATTAAACAAAGTGCCACACTTAACACCGTAAAGAAACTACTTATCATTACTAAATAAGTAAACCCGGTTCAACTATGAGACATTATTCTCTAAAAAGCTATTTATATATCTCAACAATAATATCATATAGTTTATGCTACATGACACAAACATTTATCAAAAAATTATACATAAACTCATTACAGCTGAGATATCATTAACGACCAAACGAAATCATAGATGCAAACTGTATATACAAAGTATTATATGTATATGCATTACTTATATATTACATATAATTAATTTACGAAAATATTCAACTATCCCAATATAACATAGCACGTCTTTTCTTAGACCATCCATTCTAATCATATACTCACCTAGTCAAACATAAGTATACATATAACCAAGAATCGGAAATAATAGATTTAGCTTTATAACCATTTTGATCATAAAGTGATCAAGTATTACTACTTATTATGCATATATTGAGAACCCTCTGTATCAAGAATCATTAGACAAATGTATATATGGGCTACGAAATAATACGGATTAACGGAATAAATATAGAATATGTCACATATACGAGTTGGGGATAAATAAACAAACTGCCTCGGAACGTATAATAATACAAACTATACGTCACTTCTATATATATATATACTTTGCAAATAATACCATACCTACGCGTCTCTGCAAGACAAATTCAGTGTATATACTCTATACATTCTCCCTAAATGTAAATGAGATTTTCTCTTAACCCAATCCACGATCAGACAGTTCATACATCAAGTACAGTACTTCGTACGTATCCGTCAGATCACACATTATCCATATATACAAATAATTAACAGTAATATAATATAGTATATATCTCTTAAGTACAACAAAACACAAACAGATCGAACAATAACATAGGAGCTAAATAGATAATTAGTGTTACTTATAAGATAATCTTAAACCAGAGGTAGAGGAAATAATATATGCTAACGTAAACATTGATTTTCCACATTAAATATAAAGCTGAATACATAATAGCGATTACCGATATAGTATCTATAAACTAAAGAATAGTAAATGTACTAATATAATACTAACAGACTAACAGCTTAAGTACGAAATAAACTTTAGTTTATACATAACAAAGAGTTTTTAATCAACAATTAACACACTTAGTAAAAAACTAGTACACATAGCATATATCTAAAACGTAACCTATCATTCACTATACTTTAACCATATAAAAATATAGGTTCTAATCAAATTAATACATTAATTATACATAACTGACACTATATGATTACATGAATATTTAACCAGAAATATTATCAAACACCTTAGATTAATTACATAACCAGTACAGCAGTATGCGAGAATACGTATCTAATGCTAACGTAACAAAGTATCCTACATTAATACAATAAGCTATAGTACTATAAACATCAAAACCTAAAAATACGATATGGACTAAAGAATAGATTCATATGCGAACACAACCTAACATATTTCCTAACCTTAAACATAATAATATTATAGTATTAAACAATAAAAACATTAATAACCTTACACTGTTAATAATTTAATATCACTATTATTATTGCGACCTAACACCAGTAAGTAAAACATATACATACATTAGTACAAACTTAAGCTCTAATTACACTAAACTATGTACAATGACATACCCTCTATACATATCAAATAGTTAATTTTTACATTAAATCGTACTATAGTAGCATATTAAACTATGATAGTGTGGTTGCATGTAAAGCCGTCTAACGATATACTAACATAAGAATATAATACTAACGACAATTTACTATGTCTAATCGTTCGAAGAATAAAATTTAATTACAACAATAAATAAAATATGAAATATCTAAAAGATGTCAAAGGTCACACTTAAATATTAAATCCAAATATCTCCATACTCTCCGATAGCGAATAATGTAGTCCAAGCACAAGAATCACCTTTTTAATTCATGAAAATACGTTAGTAATTCGACACAATAGCTTTTTCACAAAGTCTAGTCTATTAATATCAAATAATCAATACAAACAATTAATAACTTTATGACATAAATGCACACAGATATTCAAATTCATTATTGAAACCAAATTAGTTCGTCTGAAATAAAACTAAATACAATAAACAAGTAATTTAATAGTTAACAAAACAACGCCGCGCCTCTGTTTTTGAATAGAAGAAAATATCGATCGTTCATGTAAATAATAGGAGAGGACACGCTTAGAAAAACCCGACCCACACGCAACAGCCCGGCGTACATAACGCCGGCAAGTCCCCTACCCATCTGAATTATATATATATACTACCATCCTTCCAATGTGGTGTATGTGCGGGGTACGAACTAGAAATGGAAGAATCACAGAGTGGTATGTACTATTTATATCCATTAATAATATTATTAACAGTAACAGTAATATTATTAACAGGAGATGGGGAGAGGAGGATAATGGGGGAAACTAATTTATGTTGTTTTTAAAAGAACTGATTCAATCTTTTTTTTAAAGTCCGCCCCTCACGGGCATCACACAATATTCTAGGAAAGGAAATTCTCTTCTCTAGGTAATTTCTACCTAGGATCCGGGCGAGGGATTAAACCCGGGATTTTTGCCTTGCTACAACGTCGTTCAACTGATTGTAACACTTTAGGCTAAACAATATGCTACTGCAATTACTACGCAATACTTTGAGCCACTCTGCTGTGTATACTTGCTGACTCAGCACATGCAATTTTAAAATCATGTTAGACATTGTGTGTGAGTAATTATGACGGACATTTTGAAGATGAATTCAGAGTATAACGTCATGTTCAAACTAGATCATCGTCAAGCTCAAGCCACACTCTAGGTACGCTCAAACAACATATACGGTATGTTTGAAAGACACTCGTGAAACGCTAAGCTAAATTCAATGCATGGTTAAGCCACTCTCGATGAGTACTCAAAATGCACTCGCGATATGCTCAAGAGACATTAAGCTATAGCGTCTTGGCGTCTTGAGCATTTAAAAAAAGGTTAATTATTTACATCGAACGATGGTATTACATAGCAGAGACATACACACAAA
The DNA here is from genome assembly GCA_015478945.1 of Trachelipus rathkii. Taxonomy (NCBI): domain Eukaryota; kingdom Metazoa; phylum Arthropoda; class Malacostraca; order Isopoda; family Trachelipodidae; genus Trachelipus; species Trachelipus rathkii. The sequence continues at coordinate 42,320 of JABUQX010087093.1, forward strand.
TATATTCTGCATTAACACATACACCCTTACACACAACCCACACTCACACTTACACAGCACACACAAATATATTCTTCATTAGCACACACCCTTATAATCCACGCTTCATCACTATCTACATCTGAGTAACCTAATAATAATAATAATAATAATAATAATAATAATAATAATAATAATATAATAATAATAATAATAATAATTATAACTTAATAATACATAATAATTAAATAATAATAATAATAAATAAAATAATAATAATAATAATAATAATAATAATAATAATAATAATAATAATAATAATAATAATAATAATAATAATAATAATAATAATAATAATAATAATAATAAAATGATAATTCAAACACAGTTACAATTAATGATTATTAACATAGATACATATCAGTTTTTATATTATTACCAAATTTCAATATATCAATAAATCATCTAAATCAGGATGTAATTTCCCTATTATCAGAAATGGGGCTACTAATTGCAACACTGTGTTGTGTCTTTTAAGCTCCAAATAAAATACATGATTTTCTTATATATATTTCACTAAAATTTTAATGACAAAATATATTTAAACAACAAACAATAATTTTCCCAAATTTTCCACAAGTAATATTTTTAATTGTTTATATATGTACTACAATTAATAATAATATAATGATAATATAATAATAATAATAAAATAATAATAATAATTAATAATAATAATAATAATAATAATAATAATATTAATAATAATAATAATAATAATATTAATAATAATAATAATAATAAATAGAAATAGAAATTAATAATACATAGTGACTATTACCGATCAAACTACATCAACTACAGTGGTCGTATATCAGCAAAATGAAATTGGTTACAATAATATCTTATAATAAAAAACTATTAATAATAATAATAAATAATAATAATAATATAATGATAATCAATATAATAATAATATTTTCAATAATTAATATATAAAATATATAATTAATATAATAATAATAATTCATAACAAATTTTCATAACCACAACACTAACCATAATTACAACTTTAATTTAATTCACAAGTACGTAATAATATTTATCAACAATTTCAATAGTTAATCGATTATTTCGGTTTTAAAAAATAAGCAACTTTTTAAGAATTAAGAGTAATGATAATATTATATAATAAAAATAAAATAATTAATAATAATCAATAATTAATAACATTAAAGTGAGGTTTTATATAACATAACACAAAAAAAAAAAATCATTTAATAATAATATGAATTACACTCAACTAAAATGATAATTTAATTTGGAAGTTTTATAGTTTGCAGCCGACAATGTTAATTAAAAAAGTATTTTTGGCGGGTTGCCTCAGTGTGATCATTGCCTTTACAATGTCTTCTACTAATAAAATATAACACTGGCCAAGAGGTAATTATCTGAGGATGTAATACAGCAAGGTTTTCAAGGAATGAGGTACATATTTGAAATCCAAATGAACAGGTCTTGTAATTTTCTTGTTAATAAATACATAATAATATAATAATAATAATAATAATATAATAATAATATAATAATAATATAAAATTATATAAAATAATAATAATAATAATAATAAGAGATAATAAATAAACATTAATAGTAATTAATAATAATAATAATATATAATAATGAATAATAATTAATAATAATAAAATAATAATAATAATAATAATTAATAATAATAATATATCAATAATTATATAATATAATAAATACATGGGAAAACAGTAGTAATTACTATAATAATAATAATAATAAATATAATACATATCATAAAAAATATAAATAATAAATAAAAATAATAAAATATTAAATTAATAATAATAATAATAATTAATAATATATAATAACCATTAAAACATAAAAACCTTAAAACAAAATAATAATAATAATAATAATATAATAATAATAATACATAATAAATTAAATAATAATTATAATATTAATAATAATAATTTAATAATAATATAATAATCAAATAATCTAATAAATTCAATACTATATATTAATACATAATAAATAAATAATACATAATAATAATAAATAATAATAAATAATAATCAATAATAATATAATAATAATTATAATAATAATATAATAATAAATAATATAAAATATAATATAATAATTTAATAAAAATAACAACACAACAACAACAACAACAACAAACAACAACAACAACAACAAACACAACAACAACAACAACAACAACAACAACAACCAACAACAACAACAACAACAACCAACAACAAACACAACAACAACAACCATAAACAACAACAACAAACAACAACACACAACAACAAACAACAGACAACAACAACACAACAACACAACAACAACAACAACAACCAACAACACAACAACAACAAACAACCAACAACAACAAACAACAACACACAACAAACAACAACAACAAACCCAAGAACAACAAACAAAATCCAAATCCACACTAAAATAATCATAATAATAACAAAAACAATATTACAAAAATTCACTTTTTTTATTAATAATCCATAAAATATAAATAAATAATCAGTTTGAAATAACTAAAATTACAAATTAATTTCCAAAAAAAACAAAAAACTTAAAAAACTCAATAAAATAATTAAAAAAAATAATAATAAAATACAATTTACAACGTAAATCAAATAATAAAAATTAAGTAACAAACCATTGTCAACTCAAACTTAAAATAAATAATAAGAATAATAAAAATAAAATCATCAAAGACTCTATAATCAAAAACTTACAAAATGTTGCCCTTAAAGTAAGAATCAAATCAAAAATCCCAATAATAATAGATAATAAATCATTAATCAATAAAATAACACTAAAATAAATATCAATCCTAATTAAAAATACTTAAATCTAAAATCAAACAACACATACAATCATATACACATATAATATATATACCATTACAATTAAATTAAGAGATTACATAATTATAAATAATAAATATAATTTATACAATAAAATATGGAATAATAAACATATTAATAAATAAAAATAGTATATAACACAATCTATATTAACAATACCCATAAATATAAAATTTAGATTAAATAAGTACTATAATAATAAATAAATAAATCCATATCATAAATCACTAAGGAATACTTTGTCCTTATAAAAAGACCGACCGCAACAGTAAGATTTACCAATACCCGAACCTTAAGATCTAAACTATAATAATAGATGGATAAATAATAAAAATAACTAATAAAATAAAAAAAAAGAAACTAAATAATAATTTTATCAAAATAAATTAAATGACATAAATAATATCGAAGATGATAATAAGAAGGATAAAAACCCCAAAAATAAAAAATTTATAAAAATTAAATAAACATAAATGAAATAAGTTAAAATTCTAAATATATTATATTAAATTTAAATATTACATTCTATCTATAGTTAAGAAAAGATCACTAAATTCAAAAGAAAGACTTCTTTATGCTCCAATGGCGGGCTAAGTATACAGAGAGGCAATAGCAAACATTAAAATATCTATTAACGAATAAATATAGACCCCTGCCCCAAAAAATAATTAATTTTAAAACATTAATCAATTATAATTATCGTAAAACCATTTAGGAAAATATAAATACATGCATCCTCCAAAATAAATTATATTAAGGATAAAAATAATAATTATTCTGCAAATCCATTAAAAATAAATAATATAATCAACTTATATAAAATCATTTAAATATTTATTTAATAATAATTTCTAAAATACTAATTAATATAAAATAATTCCAATATTACACCTATAATATCCAACTAACCCTTTAAGAGGGATCGCTCCTTAACACCCATAGGTATTATACTAAATAAAAACTATATAAAATAAAACCACAGAATCTTGAAATAGATAAAAATATAATCATAATATTACCTTAGGAAAATGACAAGAATAATTGGAAATACGCGATAACTCAGAGTATAAAACTATTATGAAAAGAAGTTTTAGATATCAAAGAATTGAATTTAGAATAAAAAAACAATATAGTAAAAATGTTTATATTAACCTTTTCCCGCGTTCATAAATTATTATTATAAAAACTTTCATTATAATTCATTAATTAAGTCAAATTAAAATCGTATTATAATAATCAACTGAACCTATTATAACCCCTTAAAAAAACTCAAAACTTATTCACATAAACTAATTATCTTTATGTTTTAAATAGTTAACTACTATTAATAATAGTTAACAATAGACTCATATAACTTAATTAAACTAAAGTATAATTACTAAATAATTTACTTTAAAATATATATCTATTAAACATATGTAACTAATTATGTTACCGAAATATATTTAATTCCAATTGATCAGAACATCACCTTAATACTTATCATCTCGTTAAGCCTTTACATAAACTACTAACAATTAATAAACTTAATGCCATACAAAAATTTATATGCGAATTTATAATTGTAAAAGTAACTATAACTAAATACTATTTTAAAATATATCAATCAATGTATTACCTTTCGTCCAAATATTAAAAACATTATAATACATAGGCTATACACATAAACTCGGAAACTCCACCAAATAAATTTATTCAGAAAATATAAAATTTACATCGAATTAAATATTAAACTAAAGAAAACATTTAACCAAATAAAGGTTTTATATTTATTAACTCTTTTTATGATTAACTATGTATTATTTGACACAAATGCATAAAGAAAGTTTTTTATTCTGTTCCTATACGTGAAGATGGCGCGACAGTACGAATAGGTAGAAAATAATCTTTTTACCAAAACGATTATCTTTAATTCGAAAGTAGGGCTTTGGACCAATCAATACTAAGTGAATATAAAGTCACATAAATTATAAATACATCCAAGGAAATTGTCAATATATATTATAAAAAATTGTTTTATTATAGAAATACTGAACCGCTAAAAAGCCTAATCCATTCTGCTAATTAAAATTATTGTTGTCTTCAGGTTAGTAACCCTTTTAATTTAATTTAATATAAGATATTACATTTTATAACAATATTAGATTAATTTAAAATATTGTTTTATTACTTTTAATTTGCCTATTGCTGTTGTGCACTCATACAGCTAAATCTTCATCCTAGTGAAGATTATAACGTTAAAAAAAAAAATTCAAACTTAAAGAAATAACTCTATGCAAAAAGTATTAATAAATTCCTACATATAACCGCACCATTTTGCAGGGATTTAGATTTTTCTTTTATATATAAAGATAGTCTTTTTTTTTCCATTATTTCGTGGTATTTTTTTAGTTTTTTAAAAACTGTCATAGGGATAGATATTGATAAATTTATCGCTCACTGTTTTTTTCAAATAATTTTTTTCTCCTTTGGTTAACAAATAGTTTTTTTTTTTTAATGTTTCCTTAATCTTCTTTAGTGTAATCTTAATAATTTTGGGGTAATCTAATCTAAATCATATCTGTCTTAAACATCAATTATCTAAATTCTTTTTCAGGTATGTCTACACTTAGCTTATCTCCTCTTCTTCAACTCTTTCCTCACATATTTCTTTGTGCCAACTCTTTTAAAAAATTTTTATTAACTACTAAGATACTCAGTGCAAATCACAGCATATTCACATAAAATTTATATACCTCGTATCTTTATATTATCTATTAATCATATCTATTTAAATATCTATCTTAAATATCTATATATATATATATAATTCTTAATCTAAATCTAGTATCATTATTTCTATTTATTAAATCTATCGGGTTCTGTAATCACTTAGTTAAGACAATGCATCTCAAAAGAGAATCATATATCTTAATATCATATATCTATATCGTATCTAAATCTATTCCATTATATCTAAAAACTACTTCATTACCCAATATAAAATAAAATGATAAAATTACTAATCCCCTTCAACATCAAATTAAATAACCATATAAACATTTTTATTCATACTTATTAATTTATTTTCTTGGAGAGAGGAAATAAGATAACTTTCCAATATGGAAATGTAAGTGTTAGGCGTGTGGAGCAAATGACCCTGTCATGGATCTTAAATCGAAAAGAACTCCAAAACCGCAAACCAAGTTAAAAATCCCTCAACTGCATTTTCATCCTAACTCACTACCATAACGCTAAACTGATTAACCTATAACTCCTATGATTCTAATGCAGCAATAAAGCAAAGATCTATAGTCTCACCCCTAAACTCCTACATTCTATTCCATGAGATTTATATACTCTCTCATACCTTTCATAACCATAATATTACCTAATCATCCTAACACCTATAACTTCATCAAACCTCAACTAAAATCTCACTACTACTCTACTATCCAACATAATCCCTATCACCAACATACCCAACCAAATTACACCTTAAATCCTACTCATAATTCCTTAACAGATTAAATGTATAATAGAGGAGTAATATTCTTTCTCCATTTAATATATCTAACTCCTCCACACTATTCACCTATACAGTACTCTAATCCTCAATTCTACATCTATTCCCTGATTCACAGTTTAAAATAAAATATAATGTTATATAAATTAAACTTGAGAAAGATACACCATTTTTCATTCTACTATTGATGAAGTACTACATCAGGATGAAAGGTAACTCTTCTGGTTTGTAACTATATATGTGTGTCCAATTCCTATACTATTTATATCGTATTCTAACCATACACACTCTAATACCCATACTAAATATATCTATGTAATCTAAATTAAGATCATAATAAATTATTCAATTATATATAATAACTTAAATATTTCATTATATCACATAATATTACTTAAATTCTAAAATCCAAAATCTTATACTAAAAATTTTTACCTTATAAATATGAGAATTGGTATGTAGGTGTAATATAATAATAGATACACTCTAACTATTATAATAATATTCTTAATCTATATAATAAATTTTATCAATACTTATATATCTTAATTTAATCTCAAAATGAAGACCTTTTTTCGAAATGTAATGTTCCAGACTAATGATTATATAATTAAATCATGAATTACATCTAAACATGCAGAACAACTGAATCTCCTCTTAAATCTATATTATCCCATATATATATTCTATCAAATATATATATAATCGTTATTCACACTCACAAATATCATAACTCAATACCTCCTTCAATATCTTACATAAAATCTTATTCACTAACAATGAGATATTACCCTCACAGTTGAGAAGTATTAGGGTAATGGATATTGATTCAAATAGATCCGATAACCTCACATATAACATATCATAAATCATACTATAAATATATAATATATATCCTTACAGTTAAGTACTTAGTAATATTTTAATAATATCTATATCTATGCTACCACTTTTTATATTAACGGCCATAAAATAACTATAATATATTCTACCTCTCAAATATATATCTATATATACTTTCATGTATCACTATACGTCAACTCAATAATAAAAAATTCTCAATAATCGTGATGTGAATTTATTATTTACAAAAAATAATCTATTTAACATCTTAATTCATTAATAATTTAATAATATAACATTCTAATTACAATTTAATAATAAAAACTCAATCTAAAAAAAAATCACAAACATATTTATTAATAAATCTCAGATTAAAATTCCACATAATAAATTAAATAATCTGCAATAATTCTAATAACAATAACATAACTTCACATAATAAATAAATGAACTTAACTAGGGTAAACAAATATTAACATAACATACACTATCCAATATCAAAACTTTAAAATACATCAATAATATTTACAATACAATCCAATACACCATTCACTCTAAATACTTTAATACTTCAAAATTAATTAAAACAATCTCAAATAATAAATAAAATACAACCTAATCCTACAACTTCAATTTATTCTAAATCTTAACCTAATATACTAAATAACTAAAACTAATTCAATTACTCAAATTATTAAAAACTCAAATAACTCCTATAATTACACAACACAAATAACTCTTACATAGGTATACTCGAAATTTTGAAACCCAGACTAAGAAAAAAACCTTACCTCATACTCTCTTGAACACCCTAAATAAAAATAAACATCTCGCCAAATTTTAATGAGTTTAACCTAATTATAGATGAAATGTCATCAATTTCTGTATACCAAATACCTAAATGCTATAGATTTTATAATAAAATCAAGTATGTCGCAGAAGGTAATTCCAACGTACTCTACAAAAATATATATAATACCTCACACATATATCACTCATACTCACTTTATATATATCAATAAACTACGAAGTATTCATGTAATTCGCTCCCTAATCCTACCTTACCGCATCACTTTCAATAATAAAGTTTATTGTCAAATCACCATACTCACAATATAAGTGTTGAAACTCTCCATATTGTGCTTCAAGTACCAAAATTAAATCTCAGTATTCCCGCTTCAATACCAACAAAAATCATAACCACTCCAAACATTAGATATAGAATACCTATAAGTTTCTCCATGGTTCGTTCTATAATAACACTGCTCACTAGAAAATGAGCTCATCAAAAAAACAAAATACCTCTAATCTATAACCAAATAGTACAATCTAACATCCTACACTTAATTATGTTACATATTTCAGCCACAGAATCCAAAGGTTCATAATCAATTAATCCAATCTATGCACAATATTCTCTCCTTACAGGGCGCGTAGCCCTTTTGTTTATGGCCATAATCGGATGCAAACCCTTCAGTTTCTTACACCTTAGGGGATACACATAAAAACAATAAACCTGTTATTTATACTCCTAATTACAATTACTTCACAATAATATATCACATACATTTTTATTATCTCATCAAATTATTTGAATAATCCAAATTTATATTCACATCAATAATACATAGGAAAATCTATAGCGACTTAATACACTTACTCACTCCTCTACATCTCATCTTATATTCCTTACCTGAAGGTATAATTCTTCTGGTACACTATCTAATAACTATATCCTGAGAGAGCATATTTTCCTATCTAACTAATCCAATAATACTATAATGCACTATCAATCACTCGTATCTACCCCTCCACCATATTATATCCTATCGGCTCATCATATCTTTCTATAACTTGATCAAGTGAAAAATCATTATGCAAAAATAATCTATAAGACGCTTACATACAAGTCTACTCATACCTCATTTAACCTTCTAATACTCATTCTATTTATAGACCATTGTCGAATGATTGTCCACATTGTCAAGAAACCTAAACAACTTTGTATGAATACCTCATAACTTAATTACAGTAGACGAACTTTAATAGACACTATCGTTGCCAACCACATTACACTTAAATAAAGCCCTTATTACCCACTCATTACATTTAAATAACATTAGTTCTATCATCAATATCGTACATCGCAAGCTTATACTACAATTTCACCTAAAATATACATTACTCCGCTTAATCGTCAATCATGCCAAGAATAATCCCTATGCAAGTTCTCCTAATCCATAACTACATAATCCACTATAATCTGTATAAACCCAGGATCACGGTACTTCATACGAGTATCAATTACTATAACACAAACCTCCTAGATAAAAAACTACCATCAAATTCGAAGAAGGCAAGTTCCAAAAAGATTTCGATCAGTTATTTAATCATTTTAATCTCTATAGGAAAATCAGATTCAATTTCCTCCAAATTTATACTCCTCCTCACACTTACTCATATTTTATAAAAATGGTAAATAATTTATATAAGTATCTTATATATCTAATTCTTATATAAATATATACATTCTAAATACCATTCTATACTACTCCGCACCGTATAATTTAAGCTAAAAAGCCACATATATTAATTATATAATATATAACTGGCTAAAGACGCAAATTAACTCACAATAACTCTCGCTACACAAATACATGTCTCACTGCAAAGCGCACTCAACACGCTCTAGCTAAGATTCTGATGAAAAGACTCCGCTTGATATAATACGATAAAAAGAATCTTAAATTATTATGAGATACGAATACACCATGATAGAAAAGACACTGAGAGATAACATAAAGAACTATAGACATACAGATTAACATATGATAAAAATAGAATAAATTATACAAACCTGACAAACTAAAACGATAGCTCAATAATACCGGCACACCACCGGAGCATAAGTCAACGACAGATAGAAGTCATTAAACCGGGAGACGTGCTGAAATAATAAGATAACTCAATATGAACATAGTAGTCAGAGTGGACGGTGGAAAGTCTGAATAGCGAAGAGAAGAACGAATAAAATGTCGCACAACAAGAAAGGTTAGACACACGAAAGGAAGATATTAATTAAACTCTACCCAATTCCTCCCACACGATTTGTGATGCAGAAGAAAGAAGACCTCCTCTCAAACATCTTTTTTACCTTTTTATTTAGATAATTTGTAACCTTCCGAAATTAATAAAGAACACGACCGAAAGAGAATCCCACCCAAAAACAAAACCAAAACCAAGCCACAAAAGAAAAAAAAAAATATCCCGAAAAATTATTTCTAGGAAACCAAAATCATGACATGAAAACGAGCATTCATCACTAAAAAGCCTTTATTATACCACCTTTCAAACCGACAGACAAGATTACTGAATCTCCGAGACATATCAAATCTCAAAAAAATCATACACTACTAACTCTTATCCTAGGACAGATAGCATTAAATATTATATAGAGATATTAAACCATATTCTCTCTCGTGATTTTATAGATTGACGAAAACATAGCATTTCCAAAGCTCTCCATAATGAAAAAAAAAAACATGTATTAACTACACGAAGATATAGCCAGTTTTACCCCAAAACTAGAAAACCAAGGGGAAATGAACCCCATCATAAGAACATGAAACAAATAGTATAAAATAATTATTAAGAATTCATGAAACTGTAGCATTGTATGACCAAATCTCTTTCTTCTTGAATATATCTCCAAATTAACTCCAACCAATACCAAAATTCTCTCATATATAATAAAAAAATAATAAAAAAGAATCCATAAATAATAAAAACTATAACCATTACCCACATACTCATTACCATTTAACTAACCCTAAAAATAGTGAAAATAAAATCTAAATTAAACCCCAATCACACAAATCTAAATACACATACCCTTCATATCAAATAAGCCGTGACTATCTTCAAATAGACTATCCTACTATATCATTTATTACATTTACTATATTCTTAATACCTTTAATAATGAGATCGTAGACTATCTTCCTTTGTATAGACAATCATCAAATTTAACGACAAGCTCGAACAAAACCCAATATAATAATCACGTCAGTATAAGAACTCTCGAGATAGAATTGAGTTAAGTATAGATTAATGTAATATGTGTGATAAATGTGATGTATTAATGGTGTGTATTAAAATTATTTTTAATAAAATAAATGTTGAATTATAGAGTGTGAGTGATATATGACTGATAATAGTATTGTAATATTATATAATAAAAAAATATATTAATAATAATATTATAATAATTGATGATCGGTACTAGTTAGTAATATGATAGTTATTACTAATCACTAACCACACTCAACTATATCCATAAAATACAAAAAATTCAAAATAAATTCTTTACATACGAATAAAGGGAAGTATATCTCGAGTTATAATAAAATCGGTGAACATCTGCTAAGAAAAAGAGGAGGGAGAGCAAAGATGATTAAGTCGATGGCCTTAATAAATACCTTTGGGGTAGTAACATATTATTGATGAAAAATAATCTTAGAGAACAATAAAGAATAGTATATATTAAAATAATAAATACAATAATCTGTATCATAAAAAATATAGTGGGAGATAAATTGTAGTCCGTATATATAGGTTTATCCTTTGGCCGTCAATACCTATAATTCCCGCTAAAGTACATTATTCGATTTACATTTTATATCCATTAAATTTAAACTTAAATTAGATAAAACGATAAAAAAAACAGTAGAAACAATGCTTTTTGTATATGCATAAAAAAACAAACTAATATAATATTCAATAATTTCAAATATACTAAACTTAATAAAAATAAAATTTAATATAATATAAATAAAAATAATATAATTCTATTATTATATTGCTTTGAAAAAGAGAAACAAGGAAAGAAGAGGAAAATTTAAATAATAACTTATTTCAAATATATAAAAACTTAAATACTCATATCGATAAATTGTATATGTATTAGATATTAATCTATGAATAATAATAATCGATTAATAAATATCGAATAAAAAGATTTAATAATAAACAATAACAGTAATAAAAAAATTAAATTAAAATAATAATTTTTATTTTAATTATATAAAATTACTTTAAAACTAATAGATAAAGAAAATTAAATAATATTGTAACTAATAAATAGATATAAATTCTCAGAGTTATCTGCCCTTGTATGGAGAACAGTTCTAATATCTGGTTTTTATCATTTGTATGCATACTATATACAAAAAAAGGTTTTAACAAGGAGACTGCATCATTTGTAGCATACTATATACAAAAAAAGGTTTTAACAAGGAGACTGCAAAAATCGAGTCAAGTATATATGAATACTAATGAGATGTAACAACAAACCAAAAAACAAAATAAATAAAAATTACCAGTATAAGTAAATAAACATTTAATAAATAATATTTTTAAGTCTATGAATTGGGAAATCAAAATAAAACAAAAAACAAACATTTCACAAGGCAATTTCTCTTTGAACTGTCATCCCAAACAAAATTCCACATAAGATAAAGTCCCAAAAATACTTTAATTTTTTAACAAGCAAATTATTATTATTATTATTATTATTATTATTACTACTACTACTACAAATAATAATAATACTTACAACATCCAAATCAAATGCTGAAATTGATGGAGGATCAGCAACAAATTCAAATTCTGCAGGGGCTTCTTTGGGAGCAAGACTCTCTTGGACTGCAGCTCTTAGCAACTCCTGCTGTTTTAACTGTTGCTGCTGGGATACAGAGCTCTGCTTTTGGCCAGCTGGTGGGGCAGCTTCTTTCTCTAAAAACAGAAAACATGTCTTGCAATAAAATACTCATCCATTTTAAACATATACGGTATATGAATGTCCTTTATCAAAATATTTAGAACAATTAGAGTAGCAAATTATTTATTTAAAAAAAAAAAAAAAAATTGCATCTTAATAATTATACAGTACACCCCATTTTAAAATTATTTAAACACTTTTACTTTCCTGTAATTTATTCAGAAATCGGGTATACATTTTAGGACTGCAGTGGTAAATTTTTATTTTTCAGGAATCATAAAAAGTTTTACATCTTAAAAGATGTACAGTACACCTCATTTTTAAAAGATGTATAAGTTTTTACTTTCATATAGGTATAATTTATTCAGAAGTCACAAAGCGGCCATACTCGGATGTATCAAGCATTCTTATAATATTGATTTTCAATGCCTAGATATCGGTGACTATAAAATTTGAATAATTTATTTATTTTATTTAGAACACTCTGTTATTTATAGTGTAGGCTCGTAAATATTTATATATTATAATATAATTATTATTATTATTTATTTATTATTTTATTTGTAATGATTGTTAATATTATCATTATTATTATTCTCGCGTTATTGTATGGGGGTGTGCTTCGAGCCGTGACGATTATCTACTTATGTGGAAATACACTAATGATAGTGGTGTGAGTTATTACACGTTTAATTTCCAAATTTACCTCAGTTAGCGGGAGGGACGGAAGGAACCTCCTTGATCTGACAATCCTATTATCCATATTTTTCTTTTTATTAATTACAAAGCCATAAAATGTATGAAACAAAAAAGGATGGGAGAGTAAGTTAAAGATGGTGTGTATTCCGGTAGTACTCTCTACTTAATCACACAACAGTGAGGGACGAGTTATAGCTTGTTAAAATAGATATACCTACCATATTTGTTTTTCAACCGGACACGTTGCTCTGTGATAGACCGTCCGGTTAAAGTTACCGCTATATATTAAGTGGTTGCAGTGGATTATTTAATAGTAATAAAATAATAATATAATAATAATAATAATAATAATAATTAATCCTTTTGGTTTAAATTAAATTTGGTATAAATTAAATTAAATTGGTTTTTCTGTTATTAATTGAACAAAAACAAACTACACTATAATAGAATCTCTCATGTTCAGCGCTAACATTACAAGATTTTTAATTAGTATGAATTGTGATTGATTAATTAATTTAATATATTTAAGTAGTCGAGTTAACTCTATAAATAAATGTATAAATTAAAACAAAACAAATGACGGGCATATCATGTAGTAAAATAATTTATATTAATATATTTAAGTATTCCAGGAGCCTACTACGTAATAACTGTGTGAGCGATTAGTAACTTTTTACTATATTATAAATAATAATATTAAATATTAAATTATTTGTGTGTATATAGTCATAATATAGAAATATAAATATTATTATTAATAATAAAAATAATTACCCTAATTTACAAATAAAAAAAAAATAATATAATAAATATAATATAATAATAAATAATAATATAATTTAATAATAATATATATAATAATTTATTTATATAAATAGTGTAATAATTTAATTATTATATATATTAAATAATTAATATACTAAAATAATAATAATTAATATATTTAAAAATATTATGTTCGCAGTACGATTTGAGTGATTATTATACTACTGCCCAACTTATCATCACATAATCTTATAAAAAGTTAATTTATTAGTATAAATCCACTTTCTCCATACACGATGTTAAGTAGACGGTAGACAGTATTCTTACTTCGCTAATCGTGACAACATATTGCTAGTATCATATTTGCTATTCTTTTTATCTATTCGAATTACATTACGTGTTTCAGTATATAGGTGTTGGACTCTGTTGACTATTCCAATCTGTTTACTCATCTCAAAGTGATTATTTATTTTACAATTAATTATTTTAATTTAGTCTCCCTTAATATTTGAGATTTTTTTATAAAATTAAATTATTTAATATATAATACATTATTATATATTTATTCGTAATATATATTATATATATATAAATATATATATATATTAATATATATAAGATTATATAATATATATATATAATTTATATATTATATATATATAATATATATATATAATATAATAATTATATAATATATTATATATAATATAGTTTAATTATATTATAATATTATTTTAATAATATATATATATATTATACTATAATAAATATATATATATATTTATATTATATATTTATATATATTAAATATATATATATAATATATTATATATTATATAAATTTGCCTTTATTGAGTTATTTAATTAGTACATACGAATCTAAATTTATTATAATACATATTCATCTTTCATTATTTTCTTACATTTTCATATTCCAAATCATCGCTCACACACAACATATTTCAGTACGATCACTACGTGTTTTTATCACGCCATAGTAATTATACATACATTATACTCTTATCACCTGTCACGTTGGACCATCTTTGCACTAGACAAGACTCATTTCATTCTGACTATCTCGGCCATACCCATCCGCTTAGAATAATCACCCTCCTAATATGTCTTTGGAAAAAATTTCGGCCCAGAACAAATCAGGTCTATCTGTTCTTGCCTGTTGTAGAAGCGTCTGGTACTAAGGTGACGTGGTCGGATAGTGTAGCTAGTTTGGGGCTTTCCACTAGTACCTACTTATCTTTTGCAGGATTATTTGATTACATGCATGCTGGTAGAATGTCGCTCGGTGGACATTGCAATCGACATTATTCACAAGAAGAGGAGGATTAGCTATCTTTCAGAGGGAATAGCATCGAGTACTGACATAGGTCATAGAGGGAGATTTTGGTAAGTAGAGATAGCTCTGGGGTGAAGAGTTTTAACAGATGGTATTCGCACCGGAAGGAAGAGAGATGACGTGGCACGGAGATTAGATATGGTTGTGGGAAGTACTGGCAGTAAAGAAGATGGATGTTGAGAGGTGTTGCAGACTGGACATAGGTATTGGATTTGGATAAAGATTATAATACAACTAGAATGTATTTAATGCATTACGTGAAGATGGTGTTGGTTTGGTGTTGTTGTTGGTTATAATGGTGTTTGGTGGTGGTAAGGGATAATAATATGGAGTATTTGAATAAAGACTACGTAGAATAACGCTAAATTGACATTAATTGGTCTAAATTATTTCCATTCTCGAGTTATTCTAATAGGTTTAATATTTATAGTAACGAGCTATACCTTCCTACATATCAATAATGCAACATGTAGATATCTGAAGGGTAATGTTATAATGAGTGGCGATTTTTTGGGATAATCTGATATGATTTTTTTGTGAATGGGGTTGATGTAGGATGAGATTTTAGTTCATTATTTTAGCTTACATATACTTGATCACGAATTGATTGTTTTTTACCGTGTATTAGTCATAACAATAGGTGTATAGTCGTATACATGTCGCGAAGGAGAGGTATTGTAGTCAAAAAAAAGCAATCACTCCATATATTGTGGAAATGAGCATTAGTGAGGAAAGATCAGCAGGTATTATCTAGGTTAAAGGAGATTATATAAATATCAATTGTGATAAAATAGTATGAAGATGGTAAGAGATTCAACAGTAAATAAGAGTGGTGGTGGTAAAGTAAGGAAACACTAATGCAGATAATTATAGCTTTTGAGTGAGTTTGTTAAACTATTTGTAAACAGATCTAAATTAATTACGTGAGTAGACGTCATTAATATTGTAATGCGTTAACTAAAGAGATTTTATTAGAAATCAGACATTTTGTTACTTTAGCTAGTACTTATGTACAGATCATAAGAGTATTGCTGTGTGAGTGGTGAGAAGTGTAGTGTGTGAGTGTTGTTGATAAATCAGGTCGGTGAATGGGTGATTATAGTGTTACCTTATGATGGTGCTTGACAGGGTTTGATGATAATTCTATTTGGTTATAGAAGATTAAAGGATATAAGAATTGAAATTGGGCAGTTTCTGGTGGGAGGGATGTCTCGGTTGTGTGTGACAGCATTAGAAATTTTAAAGGGGTGTAAAGTGAATTAACTTTAGTTGTATATTTAGGTTATTATTATTGATATAATATGTATTTATTATTTATTATTATAATTGCGTTTGGTCTTTAGCTCGGACGGGTTCCAAAAGCTTTGGGTGGAACCAGAGGCCCCTCTCCAGATTTGAGAGGCGTTACTTCATAATAGGCGGATGGAGACCCTTGTAAAGCTAGAGCAACCGAGAAGAGGAAAAAAGTCTCGCAGTCTAAACAGAACTTTCAGTTTCTTTGAGGCTGCCCTAGCACCCGTTGTGATGTGAGGTTTCCAAAAATCTTTTTTGATTATGTTAAGGCCAAGGTGTTTATATTGTCAACAAAGGAGAGACGAGAGAAACCATCGAAAGAGATAGGAAAATTAGAAGGGTTTTAGAGAAAGGAAGATTTGTAAGAAGTTGGGGTTTTAAAGAATTTGGAATTTCCACAAGGTTGAGACGACCCATCCGGAATTCTATTCAGATCAGGGAGAATAGAATCGGAAAGATAGAGACGAGAGGCAATTCTAGAGTAAAAGAAGGAGCAGAAATTGAATTTAGTTGAAGAATGAAGGGTGAGTCATCGGCATATGAGTGGATAGAGTTAGAGGTGCAGGTGAAGAAGATCATTAATGAAATAGGAATAAAGTATGAGATAAGAAGACAGAACCCTTATTGACAGAAATAGAAGAAGTCGCTCCATCAACAACAGCCGATACTTGAGCGATTGGAAAGAAAGCTAGACATAAGTAAGTCCATAAGAGATAGGAGTAAAGTTTCCAAAGTAATGGGAGCTTTTTGAGAGAGTGACGCGTGCCTATACTCGGTAGGCTTTATTTAATATAGTCAATCGCTCACCACGCAAGTCTCCCGTAGTTCCTAAGAACGAAAAACCTTAAATCGGCTAGATAGGAAAGTTTATCACCAGTAGACTCGAACGCCGAAAGCCGTACTGGCGATCGGAATTGAGTTTCCAGATGATTAAGAAGTGAGAGTTGAGAAGGTTTCAAAGATTTAGATAGAATACAAGTGAAGCTATTAGGGCGATAGTTAGAATTATCAGAGCGGCTTCCTTTTTCGGGAATGGTTGAACATGTGCGAGCTTCCAACACTGACGGAAAGTGTTAGTAATTAGAGAAGAAGACGTAGAGAGTATAGTTTGATCGAGGGGCGGAGGATGGTGAGCATACTTTCTTCAAAACTTGGTGAGAATGCCATCCGGGCAACCGCCTTCCTAACGTTTATAGTTTCAGGGACCCAGCCACCGATATAAATGTAAATCACAGGCAAGGCATAGGGACACCTGAGAGGTAGAAGGGTAGGAAGAGGAATGCCAGAACCGTCCAGGGTTGAGTTTAGAGAAAATAGGAGGCGAAGAGATTGGACCTTTTTAGTTTGGAGAATTAGCAACAGATCAGAACGGATAAGAGGGAGGAAAGGCAGATTTACAAGAGTTGCTATAGGATGATGTTTTTGGCAAGAGGCCGAAAGATTTGTCAGTAGGAGACAAGGAAACCCGCTTTGCTAGTCGAAGAGCATCCGTACAAGATTTATAGCTTGAATATAGAAAAATTATGACGTCTGCACTGCACAAAGACATATATACTCATGATAGATATATTATTATTATTCACTCTATATCCATCTATTTGATATAAATCGATTATTAATTCTCTCATATTTACTTCATATATATGCCTATTAATTGGACTCTATTATTAATAGTGATTTTATACTATAGGCACTGATCTATTATATAATATTGGTGTATTTATAATTAGAGGAGTAGTATAAGTATTTATATGATTTATAGGATATGATGTGATTGATATCTGATTCAAATATTATTATTGATTATTATTTTATTAATTATTATTATTATCTCAGCATCAATCTGTTTACAATTAGTCTCTACTTCTACTCTCTATTCTTTATATATATTAATTATTATTTATTATATATTTTAACTTATTTATCATTTTATTTATTCACTTACTTATTATTTATCATTTTATTATATAATTTATTATTCAAAATGTAATGTATATATATATATGTGTTATTATTTATATTTTTGTTATAGATTAGAACTTGTGCTCCTTAAATATAGTAGCATAAAATAACATATTTATTATAAGTCTTGACGTTTAATATTTATTTATATTCGTCTATAAATAGCTTAGAAATTTATGTGTGATACAAGGTATTTTGTCAAATCCTCGAAGTTATGGTTCATGATTATTTTTGAATGTAAACGTTTATAGATAATAGTGTATATTAAATACCCACATGCTCCTTATCTTTTCATTCGTACTCTATCATAGTTGTTTTTCATTGTATTAAATTTTTGTCTATAAGACTTAGAACTTGTGCTCCTTAAATAAGTAGCATAAAATTAACTTATTTTATCTACATAAAATAACAAATAATTTATATAATATATAATTCAAATAATTAATTTAAAAATATTTTTATGCAAAATAATTGTTCTTTTTACTTTCTCACACAGAAAGTTTCAAAATTTCTTTCAAAAATTCACCCAGATTCTTGATCGGTATAATGGATAGATTATATAATTCATACGCTAAAAAGAAAGTTTCACAAAAAATGTCTTGTGTTAAGAGAATCTAAGGCTCATTTCTGATTTTACCGTTCATTTATTACTTCTTTTCCAGTAATATTTTTAGTTTCTGTAATATTTTTAGTTTCTCTCTTAAAGTCTGTTAAAAATTTGTGTTAATTCCGTTTTTCGATGCAACCTTTTTTCGACGGTCTGAATAATATAAAACTAGTACCTGTTAATTTACAAAGGTTTGGGAATATGACAAGATACATTATTTATGTGTCATTTATAAAGACAGATAAAAGTTTAAATTGTATCGTTTCTAAAATGTTGTACTTGTGTGGAAGGTTTTCTCGAGTAGACAGATGAATGACCTGAGTTTTCCTAAGTTCTTAAAGCATTCAAAATTACCAAATTTTTACTGTTTCACTGGGAAAAGCAAGTCAATTGATCCAATGTTACTCTGTTAGCATAAGGAAATAATTCTTTTCTAAACAAGAGGTAATGATGGGT
>JABUQX010087093.1:77500-80664 GCA_015478945.1 Trachelipus rathkii
AATTGATTAGGTCCATCTTGGTGGTAGGGGAAAGGAATAATGGAGAAAGTCTGTTAGAATTGTGTGTTGATAGAAGAATGCATAAGATTGGAATACTTGGTTCAAGAAAAGTGAAAATCTAAGTATAAATGGAAGAGTGAGATAACGGGGGGACGAGCGAATATGCGACTTATGTGTGTTAATTAAATATGAAAGGCATTAAGGAGGCAGATTACTAGATGGAAGTATCAGAGGGCAGGGTATGGGGGTTATCTGATCACTATTTGGTGGTTGCTAGATTAAGGGTAGGGGGAGAGGTAACGGTTAGGGAAAGAGAAAATAAGAGGAGAATAGAAGTCACATAAAGTGGAAAAATTAGAGAGAGCACATGTGCTAGGAGGGAGTTTTGGAGGGTATTAGAGATAAGTGGAGGGACAGTAGAGAGGGACGGAAATAGGGAAGTGGGAGGAGTGGAATGAGCTTTAAAGAGACAATTTGTGAAGAAGCCAGAAAGGTATGTGGAGTAAAAAGGTGGGAGCAGGCCAAGTAGAAGAAAGGAGTGAATGTGCGAGGTGAGAGGTGGAAAGTTGGGTGAAAAAGAAAAAGGAGGCTTTATGTGAAATGAGTTTAGGCAATAGGGAAGGGTGAAAGCTGGGAGGATATAGAAGGTTAGAAGTGGCAGCAAAGAGGGGTGGAGAGGGCGAAGACGAAAGCAAATACATGAATGTGTAGAAAGTGACAGGAAAAATTTTGAAACGGGAGCAAGAGTATTCTGGAAGAAGAAGTAAATAAAAAAAAGGAAGAAGATGGAGGGGTTAGGGGAGGGGGTTAAGGGAGAGGAAGGGGAATGGATAGGAGGGGAGGATAAGGTGAGGAAAAGATGGGGAGAATATTTTAGAGGATTATTGAATGAAATGGGTGGGAGAGATGAGGATGATTTACAAGAGGTGGGGTGAGGGGCGAAGTGGGCAGAAGGGATTTTGAAATAGCAAAGGATTGAATATTATTAGGCGTTAACTAAAGGGAAAAAAGGAAAGTCCACAGGTCTAGATGGGGTGAGTATGGAAATGTTACAGATGGGAGGCAGAGGGGTGGAGGAATGGCTGTGTAGGTTATATAATTTATGTCCTGGGGAGGAGAGTTCCAATGATTGGAAGGATGGTTGTTGGTTCCCCTGTACTAAAGGGAAAGGGGGATAGATGGAGTGTGGGGAATTTTGAGCGTATTTGTCTTTTGAGTGTAGTAGGAAAGCTGTCAAGGAGAATACTAATTGAGAGGGTGAGAGAATTAACGGAGGAGAGATTGGGGAAAGAACAAGGAGGATTTAGGGTGGGAAGGGGGGGTGATGATCAAGTATTCACGATTGAAGATGCTTGTGGAGAAAGTATAGAAAGGAAAGGGAAAGTCGTACGGGGTATTCTTTGATCTGAAGAGAAGCATATGATAAGGTGAAGAGGGGAACTTATGAAGGTGCTGGAGGAATTTGGAGATAGGGGTAAATTAGTTAAGGAGTATTAGGGCCTGTTTATAGGGACATAGGCATGAATGTGTGTGAGAGTTAATTAGGGGGCGAGAGTGAGAGTCTTTGGTAAAGAAAGAGGGTTAAGGCATAGGATGTGTAATGTCACCGTGGCTTTTCAATTTATTTATGGAGAGTGTCTGCACCAGAGGATAATATGAGGGAGGGGAGAGGGTAGGAATTGATTGGATAGCGGGTGATAGATGGAAGTGAACATGATTACTATTGCGGATGATTACTGCCTTAGTGGCGAAGAATCAGAAGGGCTGTAGTATTTGGTGAAGGAGTTTAGAGCGGTTGTGTGGACAAAAGCGTCTTAGGATAAACCAGAAAGAGTAAAAAGTGTTAGTGTTTGCAGGAGGATGATAAACAAAGCATGAGGGGATGGGGTTAGAGATTAGAGTAGGAGTGTAGTATTAGAAGAAGTAAAGGTTTTCAGATATTTAGGAATGGATTTGGGTAAGGAGGGATGAAAGAAGAGATAGATCACAGAGTAGGGGAAGGATGAGGGCATTGAGTGGTCTGAGGGAATTATGGAAAGGGGGGATTTATCACATAACTAAGATAAAGTATGTTTTGAAAAAATATGTGTGTGTTTCAGCGGTACTATATGGGTGTGAAACATGTGGGTTGAATGCTAGGTCCAAGAAGAAGCTGAAGTGTTTGAGATGAAAGGGCTGAGAGCGGATGTGGGGTTAGCAAAAGAGAGAGGATTAGGAATAGGGGTGATAAGAGAGAGATGTGATTGGAAAAATTGATTTGGTGAGAAGAGCGGAGAAGGGAATGTTAAGATGGTTTGGCATCTGGGAGAGAATGGGCAGGAACCAGAGGGTTAGGGAGTTTGGAGGCGGAGGGATAGGAAGAAGAGAAGAAAGGGAACGAGAAGGTGGATGGATGGAATAAAGGAAATGCTGGAAGAGAAAGGGATGAGGGTGGAGGAAGGTAGGGTGTTGGCGAGAGATAGAATGGAATGGAGGAGGTGGGTGGAGGGCGAGATGAAGGAAAATATGAATTAGGGAAGCTGCACGTACCACTACCCGCTTAAAGCGCGGGAATAAGTGTTTGTATAATAATAATAAATAATAATATATATATATATTATCAACAGATTACTTACACAGCTTTAACTATAACACACACACACACAGATTTACTTACACACAGATTTACGTACACACATACACAGAATTACTTACACACACACACACACACACTTACATACACACACAGATTTACTTACACTCACACAGATTTACTTATTCACACACAGATTTACTTACACTCACAAACAGATTTACTTACACTCACACAGCTATTAACTTACACACACACACACCACAACACACACACACACAGATTTACTTACACTCCACGCAGATTACTTACGCCCACAGATTACTACAACACACACACAACAGGATTTAACTTACACACACACAGATTTACTTCCACACCCACTCACACACACAGATTTACTTACACACATGCCACTATGACACTTAATACACACATTACACTATGACACTTACACTCGCCATAGACACTTACACCAGCCCATATACACTTACACTCACCCATTAGACACTTTACACTTACCCATAAACAACATTGCGATTGGTGTATATTAATAAGTTGGCTAGGATGTTTCCATACTATGATTTCTTTC
>JABUQX010087094.1:0-12961 GCA_015478945.1 Trachelipus rathkii
TGATATCTTAAGGACTATTCTAGAATAGAATAGAACAACAGCTTTCTGAACTTTTAATCTAATTATTATTATTATTATTTTTATTATTATTATTATTATTATTATTATTATTATTATTATTATTATTATTATTATTATTATTATTATTATTACCTTATTCCTTTCAATGATCAAACCCCAATATTAACGAATTACAGTGAAATTATAGAATAATTATTATATAATAACAAAATAACTTTAATAATTACTTAATAACATGCTTTCATCACAAGGAAATTATAAAATTATATAACTTGAAGTATATTAAATAAAAGGTGATTCTTGAATTAAATTAGATAAAGAAATAAGATTTTGTTGGAGAAATTTCCTGTTGCTTTAAGAAAACGTTTTCTTTGCTTGACTCAAAGAAGAAATTTATAGATGAATTTTTAATTTTTCAGCACATTGAATTCTAAAATAGCTTTTAGTGAAAGTGTAAAATTATCTCACCTGGTGGTTTGTTTATGCATATTTTATGTATAGATATCAAAAATAATATAAATATACAATGATGTTATGGTCGGCCGAGACATTTAAACTAACGGGCTTACGTCAACCAGTGCCGGGAGAAGAATTGTTAAATTATCCCTGATTGAGAACCCTCGTTAGAATTATATATTTTAAATAATAAATAATAGAAACTAGATAATAACATTTTATATGAATATTAATTCCATTGCTCTTGAAAAAATGCTTTTTTCATTATTTATTAATAAATTTAGCAAGAATATCAAATGCATTATACATTGCTTCCTACGAATTAATAGCATTAATAGTATTTTGATATTCAACATTATTCATATTTAAATTATATAATGTTTTTTATTTTTCTAGGAATATTATAAAATAAATATCATTTTAATGCACTTTCTAAATAAATATTATATTAAGTTCTATTTACCTTTGCAAAATGAGCTGTGATATTTCTTCAATAATAGCATAAAAATCAATTTCATACGTATCTTGTGTACGTAAATGGTCACATACATAAATCAATACATGCATACGAACAATACATCAAAAGACTAGTTGCTTTGCTTCTTTGATTGAATATTGGCAGGGTAAACAAAATTTCCAAAGGATAAAAATGGAAGTTTATTTTATAGTTTAAAGTTGCGAATCTCCCATCTGAGTTTGACTTAGGAAAATATATATATATATATATATATATATATATATATATATATATATATATATATATATATATATATATATATATATATATATATATATATATATATATATATATATATATAACTATTAATTCAAAATATATCCCATTAGTTGCCTATGAGCCTTCTATTTTGAAGATTAATTGTTTTAGAAAGCAGCCTAAGTTTCCTCCAGCACATCTGGAGGTAGGGTCATAATACATTTTATTAAATAAAAATATATGAAACTATAAAATAATAAACTGAAATAAGATATACACTCTAAATACAATCTATAACACCTTCTGTCTTTTCTTCTCTTTCTCTTTTTAGGAACGGGCTAAGGACCCCTTTTCAAATCATCCTATAAAGAACTGGCCAGGGAGCCCATTCTTTAATGAAACAAACTTTCTTCAACGGAACGAAGTCTTTCAATTATCCAGCTCTCATTGCTGGCTAAATATCCAACACAATCGAAAAATACAACCGTAAAATAAATAAAAACCTAAATCTATTACAGCATATCTTAGAAATAAAAAGATTAACTTGAAGGAGGAGCATCTATATTAACCTATATTATATACTCAAGAATCTACATTGTATTCTAAAATGTATGTTTGTGTTTTGTTAAAAAAGAATCCTTATGTCTTACAGAGTGAGAGATTACTGAGTATCTATATACTGAGTGAGTGATTAGTGGCGGAAGATTAAAATGGTATTAATTTCTTCAAATGTTTCATCTTAGCTTAATGCAGTGTGATGATGTAATTTTCCATATTAGTAGAAATAATATGTTTTATATTATATATACCCTTTTTTATTTAGGATAAATAATACGAAAAACTGGAGACTGATAAATATACAATAAAATAGTACTAAAGATGGATGGGTTCTATTTGAGATCTATACTACATATTTTACCATCATATGAAGTATAGCTAATTCTCAAGCGTAGTGAGATACGTCTTTGTAACAATAATGATATGGAATATCAATAGAGTCACGTATTTATTTATGTAATATATAGCCATTACATACTCATATACATATTTCATTTTCAATTATTCCGATTCGATCTTAAGTATTTATTATTATAAAATTCTCTATTTATCAAATCCAACAATAAACTATCCGCGCACCTATTCCGGTAGAGCGAAACGCGGATGCCGGAGCGGATGACTGAGGATCTTTTTAATATGTGCGGATAGTACTACCGCGATGTATGAGATGCCACGGATGTTACTGCAATCACTAATATATATATAGGTATTACCTATATATATATTATAGTAATTATATATATTATATATATATATAATATATATATAATATATATATATTATAATATACTATATATATTATATATATACTTCATATAAGAGTCCAGGGTCCAATATTTGCATACGTGAGTACTGTAGTCTTCACAATATTTATCACACTCACCTAAAAGGTGGATCATATATAATTCTTAAATTATTATTACTATGAGTCAATTTTTTGATAGGCCAAACAAAGCAAACCTGTAGCTTTTTATCTAGGAACCTCTATAAACTCGACTTTCAGAGAGTATGTTGTTATTATCTGTATCGTAGTCATTATTCTATTTAGAATATTTATATTATAATAATTGTATTGCAGACAGAACTTCCATGTTTTCTTTCGAGCTTCTATACACACAACAGTTATTTCACAGAAATGACATCACAACTATGAAATATTTGAGCATTTGATGGTCCATATAGCATATAATATCCCACTATCACAAATTATAGTCATAAAATAGACCATATACATCTAAAGAACAACTAATATCTCCATTCAGAATCTTCTCCGACACCATTAGAACACGCTATATAACACCTCCATTCCTTAGTCTCAGAATAATTCATGTCTGCTATGTTGCGCTAGCTCTAGTTACGACTCGCTGTAGATCGATAGCCTAGGTTAGCATTAACATAAGTTGTGGCTCTCAAATCCTAGTGCGAATAGGTCTCTAAGTAGTTTTATTCTTGCTATAATGATTAGCTATTATACGAGAGATGGTAACTTGTGAGTTTGTTGAAGATTTATTCCTATATATATTAAAAAAATTTGGAGCGAGCAGATTTACTATTAGAGTCATAACATCTTATAAATTTTATAGACAAACTTTTATGCTTCCTATAACGACTGAGGTGAGTTATAAGTATTTGCAAGATGCAATTTATGGCTCCCTGTATCAACACTTAATCTCAGATGAGTCTATTTTATTAATGGTCACAGACTCACATGATACCAATATCCGCTGAAAACACAAAGCACACATCTATATAATTTGACGATATAAATTATATCATTATATTTATGTTGAGTTACCAATCTCTTACACAAAATTGTATTACCAGTTCTGCTCATTTGCACATAATCTTACATTAGCAACCTATGATATATTGACCACTATATAATTATCTATCGATCCTTATTAATAAAGTTGTAGTGCAAAGCTTTATCACTGTTGATCATTCTTATAGACTTATCTCATTATCATTATTTATCATATACATTAATATTAGACCATATTGGTATGATCATGCACTAATATCTATATGATTAAATCTAACATATTAGCTCCACTGATCTAATATATATATTATTATTAATTATTATTATTTATTATTATATATTATTAATTATATAATATATATATATTATTAATTATTATTATTTATAATATTAATTATATATATTATTATTATTATATATTATTAATTATTATTTATATATTATTTATATATTATTAATTATTATAATCACCGAGCTTGAAAGAGATCAGTTTTACTGAGTTACTAGCTATAGAAACAATGCCGAATCTTTCGCTAGATGGCGTTTGCCTTCACATTCTAAAATTAATAGAAACACACGTTCAAGTTTATACTTAAAGGTTCATTATTTTACTTATCTTAACGAAACGTAATATATTATTCCATTATATTATTTTTTAATTATTTATATTTTTAATAGATTATTTTATACTAATTTTAATTCCAACAAAGAGTATGTAACCATGTAAACTTTGATTATCTAAAGACAGATTCGTTAAGTCAATCATATCAAGATAGCCTAGTTAAAACAATACGTACATTGTTGATGAAATTTATACTGACAATATTATTAAAAGCCTGAAAAAAAAAATTATTTTGGAAAATATCTATTATTAACAACCATTATATATATTTGAATTACACTTTTATAATACGTAGATCCCAAATGGAAATAATGTGTAACTATATTATTAAGATAACAGTCTGAGAATTAGTGTATTTAAAGAATCTTGTCGATATGTAATATTACAGTTATCTACTCTATCTATAAGTAAAAGTATGACCCTTGCGAGGTACATCAGACGGTTACATATGTTTTCTTCTCATTGTTTACATTAAGAGCTAGTACCTCTATATAGGAAGTCATTTCTCTATAGAAGTGTGATTTAGTCACGTGTTACATATATAACGTATTATTTTATTTTTCCATCACGTACCAAAATGATGACCCTACAACTTCATTTTCATATCATCGAGAGAAGAAGATAGCACAATCCTAACGAGAGCTAAATACTGGAGCTATATGTAGTGAAGATGTGGAAGGTACTTATTGAATGTTTCTCATTCGCCAGTAAATATCACCATAATTGAGGAGTCTAGTGCGAGATGGGTATAGCGTTTATATATATATAATAATATTATATTATAATATATATATATATATTATATGTATATACTATATATATACTAATATAATTATATATATATATATAATAATATATTATATAATATTATAATATATATATATATATATATATAATGAGCGCAGGAGGTTGAGTGGGTCTCCATAGCTCACTCATACGTAGAGTAGTACTCACTGAGTATTACATCACCTCACTTGCAGATAGCAAGATGAGTGAGTTTAATCTCACGCTAGGGGGATCGAAGATATTTATAATCGATATCGCTGCGAAACATCACGTTGGAATATAGGTCGCATGAGATTATAGGATAGCCTACGGCACTATCAGTACGATTTTTCTGTGGTCCCCCTCGATAGTTACTACCCTTAGTACTATATGGAGGAGAGAAATCAAAGCACGTTTAAAAAGGTAGTTATATAATATATATATATATATAATAGTATATAATATATATATATAATATATATATATATATATATATATATATATATTATATATATAATATATATATAATATAAAATACTAGCTGACATAACTTACATCTAGTGTTATCTACTCAATGAATGAAATTATATTTCTTAAATAATAGAATAGCACATCCATGACCACGTGTCGTTACTCCGTTACTTGTTTCCTCACTCATAGGTACTGATATTATATATATGCTTAAATGAGCAGAAAAAGCCGTTCAAACACGCTAACTATAGCTTTTAGTGAGGGTAGATATCAGTAACAGCAATATGATAGCTTCTTGTACAATGTTCATGGATCACTATATCGTATGGACTCTATTCTAATTATATAAAGCTTCTAAGTATACTATATATTTTACACTATCTTAGCATAGTGCACAGATAGAAATTTTATTAAAGTATATATAGATATATTGTGTACAAGTGATGCGGAATAAACCTTGAACCTTTTTTACTTGAACGCCTGTTCATGAAGCTATTACAATACTAATAACTCACATTATATACTATGAAGCTTATTCATACTCATTACTTCTTGAGCTTCTGAATATGACTGAGAAGGGTAGTTAAATTATGAGAGGGTGATAGTTATGTAGTTATTACATCACTTGCATTAATGATCAGCAATGTATTTCCTTTTCTTATTGAAACTTATTAGAACCTTTATATATCGAAACTAGATAAAATTATATTGCAAAGGTGTCAGATATTAGTATTTTTGTTTGTTAGATTACTTCATTCAAGCTCCCTGTGATAGGAATTATATAATTATATAAACATAGTAAAATAAAATATAGCTAGAGTATAGAATATTCCAATTAGTCATATTAGTGAGAGAAATATTCTCTTCGTTTTTCACCTGGAAGTTTTTTATTTCTTCAGCAACTATATATAGATGGTATATATATATAAGTATAAAGTGGAATACATATAGATATAATAACCAAATTGAAACCAAAAGGTTGAGCAGGTATAAAACGAAAACTATCAAAGTTTTATGCTAATTGCATTTATAGATGATATTGAGGAAGTCGCAAGTAGGTGAAGGTGAACTTGTTATGAACGAGATTAGAGAAGGTCACTCACAGAGTCACAATTCAATAACTTTGTAGTATAGCTCAAAAATTTAGTATATCATGATGCTACACCTACTGTATCTATTGTAGGCATAGTTTCACTTTTATCTCGTCTTTATAGCTTTGCACTCGAGCACTACGTTGAAATCAGCGAGCAGCGTACATCCCATTTCCGACTCCGTTATCTATAACACGCACACCTTCTTGCGCTTACAAAACTATCCCGGGGGACTCCGAGCGCGAGCGCGCGACTCCACCCTTTTCAAAATTACCGACTCCGACTCCGACTCCGACTCCACCCTCTCAAACTACCGACTCCCCGACTCCGCGACTTCCGACTCCGACTCCGACTGCCACAACCCCTGGTCAGCAGGGCTCGATCCTTCATTTGGTACTAGCGATCTCTCAAAGAAAAAATTAGACTGAGAAGGTCCTGGAGTATAAATACTAGAGCCCCCATATTGTCAGCAACTTCATCAACTGCTAATGTTGAAACGTGTTTTCAACTTTTGGACTTGTAACCACGCATATATTAGAAAATAGGGTGTGGAAGCTACAGCAGGGAAACTTAGTTTTGTATATATATAAATGCACGATGAATCACACACTTTAATGATGATCTCTTTCTCTCTCTCTCTCTCCGTCTCTCTCCGTCCTTCTCTCTCTACCTCTCTCTCTCTCTCGATCTCTCTCTCACTACGTACTATATACTAATATATATATATATATATATAAAATATATATATATTATTATATATATATACTAATAATATATATATATAAATATATATATATATATTATATATATATATATATATATTCCTACTATTCAAATATAAGGTAAATAAGAATTCATTAGTATATCATTAAAGGTTAATTTGAATTTTTTTTTTTTTCTGCGTTTTTTTTTTTTTTGGTTTTTTTTTTTTGGTAAAAATAATAAAGTATAACCTTTTTTTTCAGATAGTTGTATATATTATAATATACCCTCCCTTATTTTTTTACTTTATGAGTTTATGTAAAACTCGAAAATAATAATAATTTTATAACCAGTTTACAGTTATCTAAGAAAATTTGAAATTTAAGAATATAAAGAAATTATTAAGAATTTTTAAAATGTGTTAGAACATGTGTATAACAGTTTCCAGTAGTGATTTTGCCTTTTAAAATCTTAATTAAAACAATAAATAACCCCATTAAAAACCAATCAAATAGCATCAAAAACAAAAAAAAAACAAAAAACCATTGGTTTATTTTGTTTATTTTAAGAAAGAAATGGTTTTTGGTTTTTTAAAAAAACATGGTTTTTTTTCCCAACGCTATATATAATATATATATATAATATAAATATATATATATATATATATATATATATATATATATATATATAATATACTATATATTATATATATTATATTATATATTATTATATATAATATAATATATATAATATATATATATTAAAAGGATTTTTTAGCTTGATCGGGTGGTCAATTGGTATCAGCATTCAAAGAAAGTCGAACAAAATGTAACGACTTAAAAGTAACGGAGAAAAAAATAAACGGACTTATTCAGAAGCGTTACATGTAAAGAAAAAAGTAACGAGTATCCCCGTTAACTTTCCGTTACGAAAAAACTAGTTCCGTAGTAACGGCAGTAACGAGTAAGATCGTGCCACCTCATGTAATATATATATATATATATTAATATATATAATATAATAATATAATATATATTATATAATATATATATATATAATTATATAAATATATTATATTATATATATTAATATATATATATATTATAAATATATATATATATATTAAATAATAATATATATTTATATATATATATTATATATATATTATATAATATATATATATATATAATATATAAAAAATAGATATATATTATATAATATATATATATAATATAATTATATATCATATATAATATAATATATATATATATATATAAATATATATATATATATATAATTATATATATATATATATAATATATATTATATATATATATATATATATATATATATATATATATATATAATATATATTACATTAGTATATAATATATATATAGTATATATATATATATAGTATATAATCATATATATATATATATATAAATATATATATATATATATAATATAAATATGATATATATAATATATAATAATATCTAAGGTAAAAAGAGTGTCTAAAGCTGACACATGTTAACTCGAGAACTGGGCAGCACATACAGTAAAACAAATTACATATTTGGAATCAAGGTATAAAAGGAGGGGTTTTTATGTTTATTTATTTTTATTTTTTTTTTAATTTTTTTTTGTTTTTGCCGTTTTATCGGAAATAATTTTAGACATTCTTTTTTTCAATTAGGGCTCGAGCCGCGGGGGCACAGAGGGGGGACGAAGTCCTCCCCGTCGTCCACTGGGAGGCCGAGAGACCCCGACTCATGCCATCTTTGCGGTTTTACCCAATGTACCTTTAAGTTAAAAAAACAAAAAATATACCTTTACAGCTATCTAATTGTACTTTAATTACAAAAACCCAACAAAAAAAAAAAAAAAAAAAAAAAAAAAAAAAAAAAAATTTACCTCTTAACACGTCTTCCAAATTTCACATTCCTCTAAATTGAATTTTTAATGCTCTTCTAAAAACTCATAAATCATTTTCTTTTGGAATATTTTTTTTTACAATATTTTGAAATATAAAAAATCAAATAAAATGAATAACAATACAAATATAAAAATACTATAGTAATGAAGATATTGTTGCTTCACTTTTATTCGTTTTCAGTACCCGTAGGCGACGCATTGCCTGGCTATTATTTAGATTTAGATGATAACAAAATCGTTCATTGCTTTAGAGAAATTTATGGCTCGTTGTTATATTTCCGACGAATAAAAAAAAAAATAAAAAATACAATAAAAATAGAAATTAAAAAACCACTCCTTAGAATTTTCCCGCTGATTCCAAATATATATAATTTGTTTTTACTGTAGGTGCTGCCGTTCTCTGGTTACATGATGTCAGCTTTAGAAACTCTGACCATATATATATATATATAATATAGTGAATTTTATTATCTTATATATATAAATATATATTATATATATATATATATATATATTATTAAATAAAATAAAAATTTATTCTAAATATATATATATATATATATATATATATATATATATTATATATATATATATATATATATATATATATAATATATAATATATATAATATAATATATTAGTATATATACGGTATCTAGTTAAATATACTTGAGATCTTCCTGCTAAATCGTTTTCATGTAAATATTTCTTTCAATGGCTAACATTATAATATTACAATATTTATAATGATTAAAATAACTAATATTTTTCCATTTCATTATTCTTAAGTATTTTATTATTTTTTTAAATTATTTTACTTTGTTAATAAATATTATATTGTTATAATCATTATTTATAATGTATAGTATATAAACATTATATTTACCAAATAGATTTAATAACAAATTTTTGACCACCACAATATGAGACACTAGACGATCCCACGCGTCGCTTGAATAGCAGAGCTGCGGTAGCTGTAATGCACCTATAAGCGTTATTTCAACAGGTTATCTAAAATTTGCTATTTTTCGTTTGTTTTATTTGTGTTTTTTTGGCGATGGATTTTCTGTTTTTTATATTTATTATTACTTTTCAAAAATTACATTTTTCGTAACATTATGAAATTTTGCAAAAAATAGAATATGTATAAGTTAAGTGCGCGAGGCAGTAGACAACGATGAGTCTGTCTGCTGATATATTATATATATATATTAAATATAAATATTATATATAATAGTATATATGATAATATAATATATATATCATAAACAGTGATATATATAAAATATATATAATATTGCAAGCATCCCCGAGAAGTCAGCATGTAACCTGAAATAACACTATACTCTACAGGAAAATAAATATCTCTTGATTTCAGCAAGCACAATATCTGTATGAAAGTAATAAACAATTTATTTTATTCTAATATATTATACACCCTAATATTAGTATAATCCATAGATTGACAAACTCGCTCTCGACCTTCCTCCGTGCAGTGTAACGAGACGTAAGAGTTGGCGCAATTATAGTGTTTTTTTATTACGCCTCTGAGAAAATGTTATTTTCTTTTATTTCATTTTAGGGGGTTCGAGCCGACCGAGAGGAAGAGGGGGGGACGAAGTCCCCCCCCTGTCCCCCGGTAGGCCGAGAACCCCGACTCTGTCCATCTTTAGGTTTTACCCTGGGGTGGTCTCTTTAGTTAAAAAAAAGAAATTCACACATTTGGGGCAGCTTTTTCGCTCTCTCGGAGCTTTAGACTCCTTCGTACTTACGAAATCATTCAAGTTTTCCATCATTTTAACAAATTTTAGAAATTTTTCAGAAGCGTTATTTTTTTGTTTTTTTTAATTTCATATCCATAAAAATGTCTTCTGATTAATGAAATGTTATTTATTTTCCTGAGCTGTTATAGTTTTTAGTTACCTGCCTAACTACATACATTACACAAAATAAAAAATGAAGGTGTAAAACTTTAATTTTGAACATTTTGCAAAAAATGAAATGAATATATGTCAATTAATGATGATCAATATAAACTTAATTTCGCTTTCGACCGAGTTTTACCTTACGATTCTAATTGACGTAATATTAACTTTCAAATTTTGGCAACAAGTCTAAATTAGGAGGCGTTTTTTCACATTTATAATTTTTTAGTTTTTAACTGTTTTTCATTTATTTTTTCATTAAATATTTATTTATAGTTTAGGTTAGGTTTAGGATAGGTTAGGTTAGCGCTTAGATTAAGGTTAAGTTAAGTTAGGTTAGGTTAGGTTAGGTTAGGTTAGGGTAGGGTCAGGGTAGGGTAGGTTTAGGTTAAGATTAGATAGATTAGGTTTAGGTGGTTACAGGTTAGGTGAGGTTAGGCTAGGTTAAGTTTGGTTAGGTTGGTTTAGTAGGTTTGGCTAGGTATGTTATAATCACAATAAAACCCTTAAAAATATTAAAAACCTTTTATCATTTCGAATCAATACGATTTATTACGCCTCTCGAGTGTTAGAATATACCCAAATTTTGACCAGGACTGCCGAGCTGGTAAATATTTTTGCCGACTCCGACTACGGTTCCGGCTTCATCAATCATTATGTAAAAAATGTGACTCCGACTCAGGTCCAGAATTTTAGCTTCTCGGCTCCGGTTCAAAATACCTTTGTTTCTCAGCTCCGGCTTCGAAACCCTCTATTTTTCGGCTCCGGCTTCAGGATCCACAAATCTAATTTTAATTAAAGTACAGTCTTATAGAAATCAAAAAAAATTATTTAGTTACCCACTTAATTCTAAAAATATTTTATTTTTAAAATATTTAAAAAAATTAAATTATTTAACTACAAAACAAATTTTTTCCAAAAAAAAATTTAAAAATTTGTTACAGTTTATATCTAAAATTAAATTTTGTAAAATATTTAACAATATTTAAATGTACTGCTGTATTAAAACGTTTGGAAAATTTTGAAAGCAAGGTTAAACCTTGTTAATAAACGTTAGAAATATATATAATCTTTATATATAGATAAAAGGTTGGCACGAAATTAAATCCAATGATTTAAATCAATTTATTTTCTGAAAAAAACAATGGTGATTTTTTTGGAAATTTTAGACAAATTTTTTTTTTCTAAATCAATAATTAATCCTAGTTATCACCTAATTAATGATAAGTATATTTCATCTATATAATAAGTAAATTTATCAACGTAGTTTCAAATCATTTTTAATAAATAAAATTAGGACTCAGATATTATACAGTATATATATAATTTAATAAAACTGAATAATAATTATATTTACTAAATTTATTATCAATTAGGTAATAATTAGGATTATTTACTAATTTTATAAAAATAATTAAGAAAGCAATTTGTGCCTAAAAAAGGAAAAAAAAATCAAAAAATTCAAAAAAATTCAAAAAAATCAACAAAATCAGAAAAAAAAAATCCCCAACCCTGTATATATATATATATATTTATATATATAAATATATATTTTTAAATAACATAAAAATATATATAAAAATATATATATATATATATATATATATATATTAAATATAATATATACTAATATATCTATAATATATATATATATATATAATATATTCATCAGAGGTGGGCACGCCCGCCGCTCATTTAGGGGTAAGGGTTTCCCGCTTAGCGCGACCTTCCGCACCTCGTAGAAAACGTAGTCCTTGCTAGCGCTCCTCCGCAACTTATTCAACCATCAAACCTCCGCTATGCAAGTCCGCCACGTCCGCACGTGCCGCACGTCTCCCGCTAATAATGTTGCGTGACTTCGGCACAAGATTTTAATAATTAATACTATATAGTATAATACCTTGCGAAACCAATTTATTTATAGTATTATTGAAA
>JABUQX010087095.1:0-14241 GCA_015478945.1 Trachelipus rathkii
AATTATTTTGCACCATATCCCGAGAAGTAAAAAGTAACGTTATTTCGTTCCCCGATTGAACCGTAAGTTTACGTGCTTTATCTATATTATATTATTATTTTTCTAATAAATTAGTCTCCCTTAAACTCAATTTTCTACGATAAATAATTTTTAGAGGTACCTAAACTAAAAAAAAATAAAAAAACAACGTACTACCGGAAACGTTGTTGTATTTTAGTGACGTTTCGTAAAAGCCCAAAATAAATAACTTTACGCGTTTAGAACAGATTCATTATGTTGCTTATAGCTGGTAGCAAGAAAACGAGCCTCAAAAATACCAATTTCAGGAACCCTAAGATAAGGTGGTAGCACGAGAAAAACGTTCCCTTTATTATGGGTTTGTGCCAAAAATTTTAATTGATTGTTCCCTTTAGAAATTTTTAACACCGAAAGTAAAAAAAAAACGGAATTTAGGCCGGAAACTAGCATGCCTAGGTTGAAGATGCCATGTTGCCATGTTTATATTTTCAAAACATCATGACCAAGCTGGTTGAAACTATTTTTTCTTGTAGTCCTTACTACGTTGTACTATTTGTTACTCTTTGATTATTCTAAGTACGATAGATATTGATTTATTTAGTACCAAATTGGCCATTTCCGACCATCAAATAATAGCACAAATTTTAAAATTCGGAATGTTTTTTCACAGATTCTAAAAAAATGTACTAACTCACTTACTAGTTAAAAACTTCAATAACACAGGAATAATTTGAGATATCGTAAAACTAAAATCAGTCCCTTTGCGTAAGGTGATGGAACAAAAAACCGTTCCCTTTATTATTAGTTTTGTGCCAAAAATTTAAATAGATTGTTCCATTTAGAAATATTTTTCACCAGAAATAAAAATAAACCACGGAATTTAGGCCGTAAACTAGCATGCCTCCATACAGTAGGTCATAGCTAATTAATAAATTGAAATTGCATTTACGTATGACCATTATTTTTTTTTTCTACAAATTTTTAAAATTCACAAGGTAACGTTCCCTTTAGTGCGATTTTATTATGTGTTTTGGCACAAATTTGATCTTCTTCTTCCCTTTATTAACATGGAATTTCTCGGTGAAAGATGCCATATTGACCGGCTTATATTTTCAAACCTGTATGACCTAGCAAGTTAAAATTGCAGTTTATTGTAGTCCTTACTATGTTGAACTATTTGTGTCTCTTTGGCCATTCTAAGTATGATAAAATGTGATTTCTTTAGCACTAAATTGGCCATTTCCAAAACAATAGTCACCTATATAAGGCTATTACAATCTATATAAATATTTTTTTAAACATTTATATAGAAAAGTATATCATATAAAACATTTTTTAAGGTTAATATTTAATTCATCTCATAAGTGCGTTAGAATGATAAGGGTGCGGAGAGTTTTCCTATAAATCTGTGGGAAAGAAAAAAATAAATAAATCATTAAATAATATATTTCATAAGTTTATATATAGATATATTATATATATATATATATACATTAATTAATATTAAATTATATATATATATTATATTACTAATTATATATATATATATATATTAATATATATATATATATTTATAATATATTATATATATATTATATATATATATATATATATATATATATATATTATATAGTATATATATATATATTATGAATATATATATACATATTAATATATTATATATATATATATATATATATATATGATATTATTTATATATATATTATATGAGTATATATTATAAATATATATTAAATATTAATTGTATATCTTTAATATTATATTATGTTATACTATATTATATATATTTAATAATATATATATATATATATATATATATATATATATCTAAATTATATATGCGAACCATTTCATTTTTATTAATTAATAGCTTTATAATATTAATAATTATTATAAATATATTATTAATATAATATATATAAATATATAATATATACTTAATAATATATATTTTAATTAATATATATATTATAACTATAAATATATATATATAATATTACTAGTATATATATTATATCTATATATATAAATATAATAATATAATATTATATATATATATATTATATATATATTATATATAATATATATATATATTAATATATTATATATTATATATATATATATATATAAATTAATATTAATAATTAATTATATATAATATATAATATATATTAATATATATTAATATATGTATATATATAATATATAAAATATATATATATAGGGCTGAAAATTCATCGATTTATTATAGTCCGTATACTATACGTTTATAAAACTTCAAGTTATTATAACTTTTACATATATGTATGCTTTTCAGGCTGGTAGCAGAAAATCAAGTCATACATAAAAATTAACGATTTCAATGATACATAATTATAATAAGTATATAGGATGGTGGCACAAAAAACCGTTTCCTTTATTATGGGTTTGTGCCGAAAATTAAATGATTGTTCCTACTTTTAAGAATTTATTATTTTATCACTACTATATATATATAAAAATAAGTATAAAGAAAAGATATGAGATATAATTTTTAAGGTACCGTAAACTTAGCAATATGAGTACTCACCTCCTATTATACAGTAGGTCCTAATAACTAAATTGTATAGAGTATAAAATGATTTGCATCACATATTGATCGACTAGTATATTTTTTTTATCTATGATAGTAATTTTTATTAATAAAATTTATCATACTATGGTAATCATGGTGACCCGTTAGTGCGATATCTAAATTATCTTTTTGGCACAATTTGATCTCTTATGCTGTGTTTCAATGTTTATTTCAATCGATAAGATAGTTTGTGCTAGAGAAAGTATGTCCTCGGTTAAATTTAATGAAACATTAATTGACAGTAAATAAAATGTACACGTTGCTACTAGAATTGCTAAACACTCTAGTATGAAATAAGCTAAGGCAAGATTTAAGACGGAGGCATTGTAGTTTTAATTTTGTATGTCCTTTACACTTAATTTATTTGTAGCTAAGTTCGTACTTCTAATTATGAATCTTTTAGTGTTATTTTTCTATAGTTACAGACTAAGAATAGGCTGAATTCTTATGATCTTACTAAATTTGGGCCATTATTCCAAATAAACAATATTTCAATAGGCTTATCAATCTATAAATTTTAACTCATTATTATGTAAAAAGTCTACCAAATTACTAATATTTATTATAAAGGTTAATATTATATTCCAATTATATATTATTATAGTGCGTGAAAAATAAGAGGGCAGGAAATTTGCCTTATTAGTGAGGAATATAATAATAAGTTAAAATCTAATATACTATATATTAGTATATATAGTATATACTATAATATTAATATATTATATTATAAATAAGTAGATAGATTAATATATAGATTAGATTAGATAATGATATAGAATAGTATTAGTATTAGATTATATGATTAGATAGAATGAATAGATAGTAATAAGAATAGAATATAATTTTATCACATGATATATTATATATATAATATATTTTAATATTAATTAATATAATATATACGTATATAATATATATAATATATTTATATATTAATATTAATATAATATATATTATATATCACCCTATTCATTATATATTCTCATGGGAGTCGGTATATTTATATATATATAGCACTCACGTAATAAGGTTTAACTTATTTTAAAGTATTTTCAGGGTAGGAATGGGTGAATTAAAATCAATTTTTAGTTACTTATAAGCGTAAGGTATAAAAACCATGCATTTAATACTCTATGTATACACTAAAAAAATTAGTTTATCGTGGATGAGGTATATTTTCCTATAAGTCTATACAGAAGATACCGATGGATCATTGTGACCACGAGAAGCATTGTGATTAATTCGCCAGATTCATTGTATAATTATACTCTCGATTTCATTGTTCTTAATTTTTTTCATTGATAAGACTCTCATTTATAAATTCACAACCACGACTCGGAACAACATCAAGAATTTTGCGAGTTGTTTGTCTTTTTATTATGACACAATGTGTACATTTCTATACTTTAACCCCACATTTATTTATCGTCAGTTACCCTCAGTACAAATATTAATTTTTATAACCATTTAGAAATAACTATGGTTTTAATATGGCAGACTCTCTAATTTATTATTAGAAATAAATAATCATAATATATATGTCACTATAAGTAGGTGATTAGATTATTCTAGATAATAAAGTATTATTATCAGCATTAATTATATATTTTATTTATTCATTTTTTTAATTTTTCTTAAAATCTTAATTATAATTTATATCACATTTATTCTAAATAAATAATTAATGCTATCTCACAATTAACTATTAAATATTATTAAATACGGATCGGGCATTCAGGGTAAAAATATTAGATCATTTAAATACTATAGTATACTAGCTTTAATATATTAGGTGCAATAAAAATTTGAGTTATATTGTATAATAGAAAACACATATCTTATAAGTCAATTATATATTTTAAATATAAGGTTTTTATAATTGTATGAATAAAGTAAACAGTGAGGACGTAAGATACGTGAACGTAGATTATCAGTCATTCGTTCCTCTTCAGGCTTATTAGTATTATACCTTCGTGATTACGCCTCCGCCTCCTTTATCAGTATACCGTATCGCTGATTTATGATTGGTGAAATAAGGTTAATTAACGAAATCGATTATAGGAGAAACGAAAATATAAGGATACGACGATTAACGAAACGAATCGACGACGATCGCGTAAAGGTAACCGGAGAACCGACCTCGGATCTAGATCGATTACACGTTCTTCTTATTACTGGTCGTATGTAAAAATACAAAAATTGATTTATAATTTAAATATTAAAAATAATCGCGTGATTAGAACCTCGGTCGTACTTAATTACGTATACTAGCTATCTCGGTTAAACAAACACAAACGCCGATCAGCGACGAATATATATACTATTATCTAACCGTGATGATGCGAGTGAATGTTAGTCAGTCGCTAGTCGGTGGTTATCAGCTCACGAATGATATTAACTTTTGTCTTTAAGGTAATATACGTAAGGCGAATACGCCCTGAAATCTACTATTAATACTAATATCCGTATTATAATTATGTTACATATTTCGTATTCGTAATAGTTCGTGTAGTGAAAGGAAATAGGATAAGAAAGTAGGAGTGTGTGTTGGTTATATATGAAGTATATATATCGAATTCGTGAAGGAGGGATCGTGAATATAAGGCATTCTACCCGGGCTTTCCATGACGAGCGTGGGTACAGTGTTAGTCTTGATGACAGGGAGCCCGTGAGAAGTCCGTCCGGACCGGCGTTCGAAACCTGTTTCGTTTAGGGTGGAAGTTGTGGGCGCGTGTGTCGACCGTATAGGCTCGAAACAAAAAATAGGATTTCAGGTAGAAGATAGGGAAAAAAAAGCTTTAAAGAAGCGAGATAGAAAACATTGCGTCCGAGCGAGAACCCTGGGCTCGCTCGCCGGATCTTCGATAGCGAATAGGCAAGAGTTAAAAAAAAAAAAGCTACTCGATGCCCGATAAACGATCTAACTAAGCTAACTAGCTAACTAACTGACGCTATTTCGAACGTACCGCCTAGGACGAATTCTCACCCTCGGAAGCTTCTTCTCGTCCGAGGACTGACTGACTAACCGACTAACAACTAACTAACTCCGTTTCGTTACGTTGAAAAGACGCCATCTGACGCTCCGAATCCGTTGATCGGGGCGGCGAGCTATAGTGATGATCCACCGCCGGTAGGTCCGCTCAACCCACCACGCCCAAGCGCGAGGACCGTTCACGGAACTGGTGACTCCACTACACGAGGGAACGATGGTGATGGCACGTCCCGTACGATCAGAGCGCAGGAGCTCGCCCTCAAAGATCGAAAGGTCTTTAAGATCTCATCATCGGGTCTAGGCCGCGCCGCGGTTCGGAACGTCATCCGGAATCGAAAAAATAGGCGATAGAGAAATACAGCTCGGTAGATACAGGGCGGAAGGGGTCGGAGAGAACGAAGAAAGAAAGGGAGGAAAAAATATTTTCGCGTAGTGGTGGTGCGACGTGCTCGTGTACCTATCGTGTGGGTCGTGTTTTTGTGCCTGCGGGAAGAAAGATCGCGTATTAGTCCCTAAATCTAAAAAAATATTCCTTAAAACTAAAAAAATATTCCTTAAAACTAAAAAAATATTCCTTAAAACTAAAAAAATATTCATTAAAACTAAAATATAT
The DNA here is from genome assembly GCA_015478945.1 of Trachelipus rathkii. Taxonomy (NCBI): domain Eukaryota; kingdom Metazoa; phylum Arthropoda; class Malacostraca; order Isopoda; family Trachelipodidae; genus Trachelipus; species Trachelipus rathkii. Next base: position 6,259 of record JABUQX010087095.1, read on the forward strand.
TTCTTAAAACTAAAAAATATTCCTTAAAACTAAAAAAAAAATCACCGGACTTACAAGTAAAAAAATACACCAGACATAAAACCAAAAAAATAAAAAACCAGAGAAACGAATGGAACGGACGAAAAATAAAAGACTGCCTGCTTGCCGGCCGGCCACCCTTTTCCGCGGTACCGCTACCCCAAAAAAATTCCAAACTCTCTCATGTTAATAAAAAAGAGCGAACCGACCAGACCAACCGCGACATTTCTTTCCGAAAACCCGAACACCCTTCTTATCCGGAAAGAAAGGTCGTCGGTCGGTCCTTTAACGTTAAAAAATAAAACGCGTTTACCGGCCGGCCGTTATTCTTCTTCGTAAAAAGGGCGTCCCCTTTTTATCGAGAACGTAATAACTAGCCGGGGTCGTATACGACGCTTCGTCATCGCTTTAGCTACCTTCGATCCCTCCCCTCCTTCGGTGTTCGCGTTGTGTGGGAAAAGTAAGTAACGAATCGAATAGAAGAATATAGGCGCGATTAACGAAACGATCGACGAACGATCGCGTAAAGGAGCCGGAGAACCGACCTCGATCGATCGATTCGTTCTCGGTCGCATAAAAAAAATAAAATATAAAAAACGCGTAGACTCGGTCGTCTATTACGTATAACGCATCTCGGTAAGCAAACGAACGCGCGCGCGAATCTTCCCCGAGATGCGTCAATGTACGTCGCGTCGTATGAAACTTTTTCCTTCACGCGATACGTAAGCGAACCGCCCGAAAAAGCGTTATATTATTCTATTCGATTCGATCCTTTAGGGGAAGGAAGGAAAGAAAGAGGAGCGTGTGTCGTTTCGGATGGAGTGGAGGGATCGAAAGGCATTCCCGGGCTCCACGACGGGGACGTACGATGACAGGGAGCCCGTGAGAAGTCCGTCCGGACCGGCGTTCGAAACCTGCTTCGTTTAAGGTGGAGGTGTGGGCGCGTGTGCGACCGTATAGGTCGAAAAAAAAAATAGATTTCAGTAGAAGAAGGGAAAGAAAGCTTTTGAAGAGCGAGTGAGGAAGAAAAATTGCGTCCGAGCGAACCCCTGGGCTCGCTCGCGGATCTTCGGATAGGATAGGCTAGAGGTAAAAAAAAAAAAAGCTACTCGATCCGCCGATTAATCGATCTAACTAGCTAGCTAGCTAACTAACTAACGCTATTTCGAACGACGCCTAGGACGAATTCTCACCCTCGGAAGCTTCTTCTCGTCCGAGGACTGACTGACTAACCGACTAACAACTAACTAACTCCGTTTCGTTACGTTGAAAAGACGCCATCTGACGCTCCGAATCCGTCGATCGGGGCGGCGAGCTATAGTGATGATCCACCGCCGGTAGGTCCGCTCAACCCACCACGCCCAAGCGCGAGGACCGTTCACGGAACTGGTGACTCCACTACACGAGGGAACGATGGTGATGGCACGTCCCGTACGATCAGAGCGCAGGAGCTCGCCCTCAAAGATCGAAAGGTCTTTAAGATCTCATCATCGGGTCTAGGCCGCGCCGCGGTTCGGAACGTCATCCGGAATCGAAAAAAATAGGCGATAGAGAAATACAGCTCGGTAGATACAGGGCGGAAGGGGTCGGAGAGAACGAAGAAAGAAAGGGAGGAAAAAATATTTTCGCGTAGTGGTGGTGCTACGTGCTCGTGTACCTATCGTGTGGGTCGTGTTTTTGTGCCTGCGGGAAAAAAGATCGCGTATTAGTCCCTAAATCTAAAAAAATATTCCTTAAAACTAAAAAAATATTCCTTAAAACTAAAAAAATATTCCTTAAAACTAAAAAAATATTCATTAAAACTAAAATATATTTCTTAAAACTAAAAAATATTCCTTAAAACTAAAAAAAAAATCACCGGACTTACAAGTAAAAAAATACACCAGACATAAAACCAAAAAAATAAAAAACCAGAGAAACGAATGGAACGGACGAAAAATAAAAGACTGCCTGCTTGCCGGCCGGCCACCCTTTTCCGCGGTACCGCTACCCAAAAAAAATTCCAAACTCTCTCATGTTAATAAAAAAGAGCGAACCGACCAGACCAACCGCGACATTTCTTTCCGAAAACCCGAACACCCTTCTTATCCGGAAAGAAAGGTCGTCGGTCGGTCCTTTAACGTTAAAAAATAAAACGCGTTTACCGGCCGGCCGTTATTCTTCTTCGTAAAAAGGGCGTCCCCTTTTTATCGAGAACGTAATAACTAGCCGGGGTCGTATACGACGCTTCGTCATCGCTTTAGCTACCTTCGATCCCTCCCCTCCTTCGGTGTTCGCGTTGTGTGGGAAAAGTAAGTAACGAATCGAATAGAAGAATATAGGCGCGATTAACGAAACGATCGACGAACGATCGCGTAAAGGAGCCGGAGAACCGACCTCGATCGATCGATTCGTTCTCGGTCGCATAAAAAAAATAAAATATAAAAAACGCGTAGACTCGGTCGTCTATTACGTATAACGCATCTCGGTAAGCAAACGAACGCGCGCGCGAATCTTCCCCGAGATGCGTCAATGTACGTCGCGTCGTATGAAACTTTTTCCTTCACGCGATACGTAAGCGAACCGCCCGAAAAAGCGTTATATTATTCTATTCGATTCGATCCTTTAGGGGAAGGAAGGAAAGAAAGAGGAGCGTGTGTTGGTCGTTTCGGATGGAGTGGAGGGATCGAAAGGCATTCCCGGGCTCCACGACGGGGACGTACGATGACAGGGAGCCCGTGAGAAGTCCGTCCGGACCGGCGTTCGAAACCTGCTTCGTTTAAGGTGGAGGTGTGGGCGCGTGTGCGACCGTATAGGTCGAAAAAAAAAATAGATTTCAGTAGAAGAAGGGAAAGAAAGCTTTTGAAGAGCGAGTGAGGAAGAAAAATTGCGTCCGAGCGAACCCCTGGGGCTCCGCTCGCGATCTTTCGGAAATAAGGATTAGCCGCCTAAAGGTTAAAAAAATAAAAAAAAAAAAGACTTACTTCGATGGCCGGCACCGATTAATCGAAATCTAACCTTAAGCTAAGCTAAACTAGAAACTAGACGTACACTAAACAGCACTATTTCGAACGACCGCACAAGACGAATTCTCACCCCTCGCGAAAGCTTCTTCTGCCACTCGTCCGAATACTAAAAAAGGACACTGACTGACTAACGAATAATTATCAAACCTACTAACTATATCTACCGATTTTCTGCCACCAGTATAATACCTTAGTTGAAAAATTTTAGAAAGCCAGCCATATGACGCTGCGAATTCCGTCAGACGGATGCAAAAATACCGGCCTCGAAGCGATAAGAATATGCAGTGTATTGAAAATCTTCACTACAAGACCACAAGTTAGGTACTCACTCTCAGACTCACCCACCACGCCCAAGCCGCAAACCTATAAAAGGCAAATACCTATTAAGAAGCAAACTATAAAAACAGAATAAAGTGAAACAGAATTCAACGGAAAATATGAAAAATAGAAAAAAAACTAAAAAAAAACCCTGCAAAATATATAAAAAAGATAACTAAAGTACTGAACGCCTACCACTACACGAGGAACGATAATATGGTATTGATGGGCAAATCGTGTCCCGTAATAACGATCAGGAGCGTCTAGAGGAAGCTCGCACAAATTCATAAGAATCTAAACCCTGTTCTTTTTAAGATACGTCCTCATCATCGGGGTCTTAGGCCGACGACACGACTACCTGAAGTTCTAAAAAAAAACAGATCGCATCCTCGTTGCAATATCCTCGAAAAAATATAAAATTAAAATATAATAAAAATACCAAAATTAACCTATTTAGAACCCCGTTAGAACCTAAGATTAAAAAATACAGCGTCAGAATAGTGAGTTAAGATACATATTGGCAGGAAGGATTATATTAAGCATGGTCGGAGGAGATACGATTAAAGTTAAAGAAGGGTAGGAAAATTTATTTTCGACGTCCAGATAATAACGCTGGTTATAGAGTTCGCGACGTGCTCGTATATGTCCCTATATAAAATACCATATTATAAACAGATATACTATGTACTCATAAATCGTAAAGTGGGATCGATAATGCATAATATGTGTAATGCTAAAGCAACTTGCGTGGAAAAAAAGAGGGAAAAGTCGAACGTATATATAGTCCAGCCTAAATTCTAAAAAAAATATTCCTTAAAAACTATTAAAAATAATATTAATTTCAACTATAAACTCTAACCAAAAAATTACTATTCCTCCTTAATATAAAAACAATCACAAAAAAAAATATATTCATTAAACCATTTAATAAAAAAGAAGATATATTTCTATAAAATAATATCATAAAAAGACAAATATATACACTATCAATAACTAAAAGAAAAAAAATAATACTATAAAATAAATACACAACGGCTTACAATGCTAAAATATAAAAACACCAGACAATAGAAGACAAACACAAAAAACAAATATAAAAAACAACAGCCGGAGAGAAACGAATGAGAACGGGAAATAACGAAAAATAAGAAGGACTGACCTGCTTGCCGCGCGGCCAACCCTTTTATCCGCTATAAAAGGAAATAAAAAAAAAGAAAATATATTAAAAAATTTAGCCTTCTTTAAGAAGGGTTTAGTGCCTAACTCCAATCAATTAAAAGAATTCAAAACTACTCTGTCATATGAATATAAAAGTTTTAAACTTCTTGACCAACCGCGACATTTCTTTCCGAAAACCCGAACACCCTTCTTATCCGGAAAGAAAGGTCGTCGGTCGGTCCTTATAACGATTAAATAGATAAAAACGACGTACTATTACGAGACCGGCACTGCCATATAATTAAATTATATCTATAGCGTAAAAGGAGAACCATAAAAGACGTCCCCCTTATATTTATATCATATGTAAAGAAACATGAGCACGGAATATAAAAATTCAGGTCGTTTTATCACTGATTCAGCTTCGTCATCAGCTATATAAGCTCAACATTCTTCTATCTGAATCCACTATTGATATTCAGTTTGGAAGTATCACTTGTTGTAACTTACAAATGGGAAAAGCCCGATAATATATAAAATGAGCATAACGAATCGAAAATTTTTATACGTATGAAAAGAGAAATAATACCCTTGAGGCAAAGGCCCAGCGAATTAAACGAAACCGATTATCACGGTTTAATGCAAACTCGAAACACTCTAATAAACAGCGTAAAAGGAGCCGGGGAAGAACGACCTCGATCGAGATCGGATTCGTTTTCTCGCGTCGCATAAAAAAAAAAATAAAATATTTAAAAAACGCGTAGTAAGACTCGGTCGTCTATTACTGTAACCAATATAACGCAAGGTCTTATCACGTAAGACAATTAACTATTTAAAAAACGATGCAAATACGCCTGCTGTAACAATCGTAAACATCTATCCCCGAGAATTGCGTCATTACGCGCGTGCTATAATGATAACAAATAATAAATTTCCTTCACGCGCAGATTTAACGCTATTAAGATCGTAATACCTCGTTCAAAAGCCCGAAAAAAGATCGCTTTATAAAAATGAATATCTTTTAAAAGAAATAAATACTTACGACTATCCCCGATATTTCCAATCGTCTTCTGAATCCTTTTAGGAGAGCCGAAAGGAAAAGATAAGAATGATGCGTGATGAATGGTTACGTTTCGGATGGTACTAAAAAGTGGAGGGAATACCTCTCAGAAAAGAGCCAAATATCCCTAGGTCTTCTCCACGACAGTGTGGAAAACGTACATGATCCAGACAGGGAGCCCGTTAGAAGAAGTCCGTCCGTGACTCCGATGCAGATTCAGAAACCTGCTTGTTTAAGTGGGAGGCAGTGGGGCTATATAAATGTGTGCGACCGATAATTATATATAGTAAAACGAACAAAATATATATATAGAATGTCATTCCAGTAGAAGAAGTGGAAAGTAACCGACTTTCATTATAAAAAGGCCCAAAATAATAAGAGCGAAGTGAGCAAAGAAATAAATATTTGCGATAAAGCCGGCCCAGACGAACCCCTAGAGGCATCATAGTACATCTGCTGCAATCTCGGATTAGGATAGGCTAGAGGTAAAAAAAAAATACCCAAAAAGAAAAAGACCTAACTTCGAATATCCCGTGAAAAAAAAGGCCCGATTCCCATATCTCTCGAAAAAGTACATAATAGCCATAGCATAGCCTATAAAAAATCTGCAAACCTAACTAAATAACGCGGTAACTTCAAACTCAGAAACAGACGACGCAAAACGTCCCAAGATAGACGGCAATTCTTCACCCTCGGAAGCTTTCTTCTCTGTCCGAGCGAAACTTAACTGACATAAAACATAACGAATAACCTCTATACAAACTAATACTACTCCAGAATTATACAGGTCTACCGTTACGTTTGAAAAATAAGACTCGCACATGCTAGAACTCTCGCTCGAATCTCTCGGCAGTGATCGGGGCGCGAGCATATTCTATGTGTAAAATGAATCCACCGCGCGAGTTACCGAGTACCGCCCTCCAAATCCCACCTACAGAACCGAAAGCGCATGAATGAGAAAACCGTCATCACTGGAACTAGAGATAAGGATCATCCACTACTGACGAAAGGAATTGATCTCGTCATGTGATTGGCACGATCGCGTAACGGAGCTCAAAGAGCGCAGAGAGCTCTCCTCAAAGATCGAATAAAGGGTTCTTTTATATAGATCAAATCTTATCATCGATCTAATCAATAAGCAAGGACCTGCAGCAGAGCGGTTCGGATACGTCTATCCGGATTATCGACCATAAAATATGCCCGCAAAGAATGCATTAGAGAAATACAGCTACTACTAGAGAAAATAGAGTCATAACAGGGCGGGAATAAGTATGTTCGTGAAGAAGAACGAAGAAGAAAAGAGATACATACAAGGAAACAAATATTTTCTAGTTACGATAAAAGACGTGGTAGGTGCTACGATGCTCGCCTATATTTAAAAAGCAAATTGTAATACCTCTCCGTGTAGAAAGATTTCGTGTTTTGTAATGTGCCTCGGGAGAAAGATTTACTCCGTCGATAATATAGGATGGTACCCTAAAAATCTCTAAAGGAAAACCAATCATCCTTAAAACTTAAAAAATAAAATTAACCGTGTAACAACTTAAAAGAGAATATTTCCTGTTCATAAAACTAAAAAAAAATATTATTAAAACTAAACCATATTAAAAATAGCTATATTCTAATTAACTAATATAAATTAAATAAAAGGGATTTCGACTAATAAAACTAAACCTAATAAAAAAAATAATCACACCGGAACTTACCATACATGTAAAAAAATTAAAAAAGCCATACTACCAGACCAATATATAATAAGCCAACCAAAAAATATAACCCTAAAAATTAAACCTAGCAGGAGAAAAGAAAAGAAGAACCGTGGAAAAAAATCGAAAAATAAAAAGACTAGCCTGTCTGATTAACCGAGAAACGGCCGGACCACTTTTCCGCGGTACCTCAGCTCCCCTCTCAAATAAGCAAAATTATAACCAGTCTTCAAACTACTCTACAATGCCAGTTAATAAAAATAACGCCTAATTATAAAATGGAGCGAAATAATTATTTAAAAAGGCCGGGACCACAGAAAATTCAATTCGTCTCAAGACATATTCTGGTCCGAAAAAACCCCGAACACCTTCTATATCCGGATATAAGAAAGTCGATATCAGTATCCCAGGTCCTATATAATATTATCGTTAATAATATTATAAAACGCTGAATAATACCTTTGAAAGAAATACTATAAAAAGTTTTACCCGGACTCGGGCCGTTAATATCTTCTACGTATCAACTAAGTTGCATTAAATGAACGATTCCCCTATATATTTTAACAGCAAAGCTGAACGGTTAATAATAACTGTGACCGGGAAGAGTCGTATTTATACAAGGAGGGCGAAGCTTCAGTCATCTGCTTTAGTAACCCTTCTCAAAGATCGGGTCCCCGGCTGCTCTCAATAGGTCGCTCGCTGTTATGAATAGATGGAG
>JABUQX010087096.1:0-10000 GCA_015478945.1 Trachelipus rathkii
CGGTAGTACTTCGTTTCACCTCGGAAAGGTGACACAACGGTTTTCGCATTTATCGTAGAAACGCTTTCGCGTTTTTCATTGCGCCGCCATATATATATATATATATGCGCCATATATATATATATATATATATATATATATATATATATATATATATATATATATATACTCTATATATATATTTACTCTCTTTCTCTCTATTATATATATATATATATATATATATATATATATATATATACTATATATATATATATATATATATATATATATATATTAAATAAGAATGTTTCATTTAGAAATATTTCAAAAACTTAACAGCGAAATATTTTAGCGTTCGCGCACGCGCCGTAATATTGAGCCTGCGGGTGCTTTCGCGCCGGCGGTCGCTTTCGCGTTGGGTGAACCCGAGTCTTTTGAACCCGAAGTCTTTTGAGCTGTCGACGCGGGCGGTGCATCAATCATTACGTTGCCCGAAATGTATAATTTTATTTAAAAATGCCAACGAATAACGGCGTACGATGGTGCACTCTTGAACTCTGAATGTTCATGTGGCAGTATGGCTCCGGCTTTGCGTGCACTGGGACTAGATCAGCCTCACCGCTGCGCTTCACTAGTAACAACTATGTACATTAAACTACGCGACCCATGAACAATATACGTGGCTACGCCCCGTACATGGGATAGCTAGCAAAGGGGGGTAGGGTGAAAAACGCTCATGAAAGTACATGAGCATATGGTCACGCATAAACACAATCACACACGTACATGGCGAATGTACAGAAATATACACGGTGCCCCATGGGGCAGATGCGCCCGAGTGGTGCCCAAGACATGAAAAGTGCCAGGAAACGTAGCTCACACCATGATGGTGCTACCATGCTATATGACTGAAAGATGCAGGCAGTGCGCGAAATGGCACGCAGCTTTGCCGATGACGTCATAGGGCCAGGGGATGAACAAAGGGGGTGGGGTAAAAAATGCTCATGAAAGTACATGAGCATGTGCTCACGCATGCACACACTTACTCACGTACATGAATATGAAATAAAGGACCCGGGATCAGCCCCCAAAACAAAGCAAAAGTACTTTGGGAGTTAGCCTGCCGGTGGGTTGTTTTAAATATCACTCCGAAGAAAGACACTTTGGGTTCGTGGAACCACAGTTATACCATGCATTGGGATCCGTTAGCATTACTACTGTGGCATCTCTTTATCGGGGCCTATGGAGTTGCAGCATCTTGGCGTTCTTCAACCTTTCTACCCTTCCTTCACCACATACCCTTGTATTGAACTAACGAGAGTAATATATATCTATATATATATATATATATATATATATATATATATATATATATATATATATATATATATATATATATATATATATATATATATATATATATTATAATATATATATCTATATACATATACATGCTAAAGTCCAGATGTCCGACACCTTTAAAAAAATGGGGATGTTGTAGAATGCTATTTTGTTTCTTTGTTGTGCTCCAAAGTATAGACGTAGGCGAATTTACCCTATAATTTCAAGAATTATAAATATTTAAGTTTGGTTATATTCAGTAAGGTTATAAAAAAGGAATACATATAATTAATTCAATTAAATAAATATTTTATTGTTTTTTTAATGAAGCTATTTTAACCACTCCCGTGTGCGCTTTTTTCGTTGACCTAGGCTAGTTTCAAATATTTATTTAGTTTTCCGTTTGTCTTTTTTTTGTTCGATATGGATGTATTTGACATAGAGTGCATAATTTCAAATAAAATTACATTATTAGCCTTTCTACAGTACTACAAATTAATTCTAGGAAATAGAACTTGCATTTGTGGTGAAAATTTTAGCATTTACAATATTAATTATATTTTAATTATTAGAAAGGCTAATAATGTAATTTTATTTGAAGAGCGCATGGTCACAGGTAAATATATTAATTTGTCCAGTATTAGTACTTACTAATTATTCATGTTTGGGATTCCCAAGTTAGGTTAGATTAAGTAACGTTAATTTACGTCTTTAGATTCCTTAAATTAAATTCTGCAAAATGAGACTGTTTCTTTATATATATATATATATATATATATATATATATATATATATATATATATATATATATATATATATATATATATATATATATATATATATATATATATATTATTAATTTATATATATATATATATATATATATATATATATATATATATATATATTTTTGGGAATTGATAAACCAAGTAATTTAAAAGAAATGTATGGTAATTTAAAGATCTTAGAGAACGAATTAGATTGTTTGCAGACTTTCTCGAGTAAGGTGAAACAGGAAAGGATCATGGGTAATACAGGTGTGATTAAGAAAAAAAAAAAGGAAAAAGTCCCGATGTGATCGGTAAGTGATGAAATTGTTAGTTATATTTTATTATTTAGAAAAGTTTCTTTAAATAAAAGTTGCTAATTTGAAATGTATTTTAGGGACTAGTTGCCAGGCCGGAATCCCCGTCACTGTTCTTAAAAATTATTGGTTGAGAAAACGATGTAAGGACAGATGTGCTGTGTACAACTAGCAAAATCTGATTGAATCTTTCAAGAATGACTTATTGAAACTTGCTCCAATATTGCGAAGAAACCGATTCTGAATCGAAAGTTTATTAAAAATTAACTGCTTGATATTCCGGTAAATAAGTGTTAATTGGTTGATAGGACCTTAAAAAAGTAAGTTGCTGTGATTTATTCTTACTATTACCTAAAGTGACTTAAATTTACAAGTATAAACATTGCACTGAAGCTTTAGACATTGTTTGATAGAAATTAAATAAAAGCGAAGGTAGCATAAATACTAGAAAATTGTGAATACATTTAAAGTGACAATTTCCTTTTAGTAAACAGTTTTTTTTGTTTGACTCGATTTGGAAAAACACATTTGATGACAGTCGCCTCTTTTGAATTTAGTGATGACGTGCTCCTTGATAACCTGATGTTGTCTCCTCCGCTCCTATGAAGAATTATTATCGTTATTCATTGATAATTTGTAACCTTGTTTATTATTGCTAAAGTTTAGGTAGGATTGTATAATATTAGTTAGGGCCCATAGATGAATTTATAAGTATGTATAATTATAATAAGAAAACTTTACGATTATTTTTCTACTCCTCCATCATTGCAGGGTTAATTATTTGAGTTTATTGAATTTCAGAAAAAGTAACTTAACGGTTGTTAAGTAGGTCCTGTGAATTTGTTTAATTATCGTAGTTTGTTTTATTACAGAAAACGACTGCGGTAACATTGGTGGCACGTAGTAAATATATATAGAAATATATATTAATGTATTATTATATATATATATATATATATATATATATATATATATATATATATATATATATATATATATATTACTTTGTTTACTTAAAAATGGTTTTCTTTCAAATTGTCCATATTAATTAGAATTTTTATAGCCTATCTGGCAACAGTCAAATTTTTTCAAGAAGTGTCACGTAAAAGTAACCTTTACCATATATATATATATATATATATATATATATATATATATATATATATATATATATATATATATATATATATATATATATATATATATATATATATATATATATATATTAGTAGTACTGACACAATATTGCTCGGTCAGAAAACTGTGATTGTTCGAGAGGAAACCGTGACCTGCTGAGCTGTTATTCGTTATTGGCTGTCAGTTCATGACACTATGGATGAATGACTTTTATTATTATTATTATTATTATTATTTTATTATTATTATTATTATTATTATTATTATTATTATTATTATTATTATTATTATTATTATTATTATTATTGCTCAGAGATTGCTGTGTGATGGTAGACACACATATATATATATATCTATATATAGATATATATATATATATATATATATATATATTTATATATATATATCATATACTCACTCTGCTATACCTGGTGTAGAGGGTTGGACATGTAGGTGGAACAATTGTTGGATTGGGACATATAGTCTTGCAGAGTTCAGGGAGAAGAGGAATATCGACCCCGTTTGCCTCCATCACTGACCCGGAAAAAGTAAGACGACATAACAAACAAGTGACCAAGATTTGAAGATTGACCTCATTTTCCAATATCATTTTATATATATATATATATATATATATATATATATATCTATATATAAAACCTTTCTTTATATATATATATATATATATATATATATATATATATATATATATATATATATATATATATATATATATATATATATATATATATATATAACTTTCTTTATATATATATATATATATATATATATAATAATATATATATATAATATATATATATATATATATATATATATAGATATATATAATATATATATATATATATATATATATAATAATATATATATATATATATATATATATATATATATATATATATATATATATATATATATATATATATATATATATATATATATATATATATATACTATATAACAGCCTTTCGAAAGCAGACATCATGTAACAATAAAACGGCAACAGCTACACTAAAACAAATGATATATCTATAATCTGCAATAGGTTCGCGAAAAATGTTTTTAATAAAAAGAAGTGTAAATGTAATAAATAAGAAATTAGTTTTATTTGTTGTTTTTTTTATAAATATATATAGTTGTCACCACCACTCACGGGCAGAGAGCCCTATTCAAGGAGAGTGTTACATGTCTCAGAAGCTCACCAACTAATGCAAATTACGCAGATGCAGATGAGCATAGACGCAGGCTTTAGAGTGAGGGAGATTAAATTCAGCGGGAAACACAAGAAGAGAGTTCCACAGAACAGAGGTGGCAGGAAAGAAGGAAGCACCACATCGAACTAACCTGGAGTTACTAATATCAACGCAAAACTCATGCACCAGACACACAGCACCCCTTGTGCTAGGGCGTCGTAAGGTGGTGGTACGCGAGTTACAAGTTCCCTTGAGCATCTGCCGCTGCGGTACTAGAAAAGAGATAAAGCACCAACATCGCGCCGCAAAAGATAGAGGGTCAAGTGAAGTGGAAGTACGGAACAGTTTATAAGTCTTTTTTGGCCTTTGACTCAACCCTGTCCAAAAGCCGGGTGAAACCAGAGCCTCCCAGATATGAGAGCAGTACTCCATACAAGGGTGGATGACGCCCTTGTATAGCTGGGTAACTGAGAAGAAGAAAAAATCTCTCAGTCTAAACAGAATTCCCAGTTTCTTTGAGGCCGCTATAGCACATTGTGATGTGAGGTTTCAAGACATTTTTTTGTTAATGTAAAAAGGCCAAGGATGTTTATATTGTCAACATGAGAGACAGAGAGAACCGTCGAAAGAGATAAGGAAAGTTAGGTGTTTTAGAGGAGATTTGCTGAAGAGTTGAGTTTTTAAAGAATTAAATTTCACAAGGTCGAGACGACCCCCCGGAAATTCTATCCAGATCTGCGAGAATAGAATCGGAAAGGTTAAGACGAGAGGCAATTCTAGAAGTAAAAGAAGGAGCAGAATTGAAATGAGTTGAAGAATGAAGGGTCGAGTCATCGGCATACGAGTGGATAGAGTTAGATGTGCAGATGAGAAGATCATTAATGAAAGTAGAATATGTGTGTGTAAATGGGAAAGATAGAGGTAGATTATTAGATGTAAATGTGTTTAGAGGGGCGGGGAGGGGGATATCGGATCACTATTTGGTGATTGCCAGGATAAGGGTGGGAGGAGAGGTGACGGTGAGGGAAAGGGGAGAAAAGAAGAGAGTGGAAGTGATAAAGGTGGAAAAATTGGAGGAGATAGTATGTAAGAGGGAGTTTAGGAGAGGTATGGAGGACAGGTGGAGAAACGTGAGAGGGACGGGGATTGGGAGGGGGAGTGGAAGAGATTTAAAGAGGCAGTATGTGAAGAGGCTAGAAGGGTATGTGGAGTAAAAGGGTGGGTGCAAGCAGAAGGTAAGGGAGTGAATGGTGGAGTGAGGAGGTGAAGGAGGTGGTGAAAAGGAAAAGGAGGCTTATGTGAAATGGTTGGGAAGTAGGGGAGAAGATAGCTGGGAGAATATAGAAGGGTTAGAGTGGAAGCAAAGAGGGCGGTGGAGAGGGCGAAGAGAAGAGCAAAAGAAGAATGGTGTAGAAAAGTGACGGAAAATTTTGAATCAGGGAGTAAGATGTTCTGGAAAGAGGTTAATAAAAAAAGGAAGAGGAAGGAGGGGTTGGGGGAGAGGATTAAGGGAGGAGATGGGGATTGGATAGGAGGAGAGGATAGGGTGAGGAAGAGGTGGGGGGAGTATTTTAGTGGACTATTGAATGAAGGGGGTGGGGTAGGGGAGGAAGAAATAGAAGAGGTGAGGAGGGAAAATTTGGGGAGGGGGGAGGAGGATGAAATACAAATGGAGGAAATTATTAGGGCCGTGAATAAAGGAAAAAAAGGGAAGCCGCAGGTCTGGATGGTGTGAGAATGGAAATGTTGCAGAAGGGGGGTATAGGGGTGGAGGAATGGCTGCATAGGTTATATAATATATGTTGGGTGGTACCACAGGATTGGGAGGATGGATGTTTGGTTCCCCTGTATAAGGGGAAAGGAGATAGGATGGAATGTGGGAATTATAGGGGTATATGTCTTTTAAGTGTGGTAGGGAAAGTGTACGGAAGAATACTGATTGAGAGAGTAAGAGGTTTAACGGAGGGGAGAATGGGAAAAACAAGGAGGATTTAGGGAGGGAAGAGGGTGTGTGGACCAAGTGTTCACACTAAAGATGCTTGTGGAGAAAAGTATTGAGAGGAAAGGGAAAGTGTATGGATGTTTTTAGATTTAGAGAAAGCATATGATAGAGTGAATAGGGGTGAACTGTGGAGGGTTTTGGAGGAAAATGGGGTGGGGGTAATTTAGGGAAAGGTATTAGGGCTTTTTATAGGAATAGTAGAATGTGTGTGAGTGTTAGGAGGGGAGAGTGAGATGTTTGGGACGGTGTGTGGATTGAGGCAGGGGTGTGTAATGTCGCCGTGGCTATTCAATTTGTTTATGGAGAGTGTTTGCAGAGGAATGATGAGGGAGGGGAGGGGGGTGGAATTGATGAATGGGAATGATAGAAGGGAAGTGAACATGATACTGTTTGCGGATGATACTGCCCTAGTGGCGAAGAACGCGGAAGGGCTGAGGTATTTGGTGAAGGAGTTTGAGAGAGTGTGTGGACAAAAGGGGCTTAAAATAAATCCAGGTAAGAGAAAAGTGTGAGTGTTTGAGGAGGAGGAAAGAGAGGAGGGGGAGGGGTTAGAGGTTAGAGTAGGGGGTGTAGTATTGGAAGAAGTAAAGATTTTTAGATATTTAGGGATGGAGTTGAGTAAGGGGGGAAGGAGGAGATAGAACATAGAATAGGTGAAGGAATGAGAGCTTTGAGTGGTCTGAGGAGAAATATGGAAAGGGGATCTATCACAGAAGTTAAGTTAAGTTTGTTTGAAAAAATCTGTGTACCAGCGGTGTTGTATGGGTGTGAAACGTGGGGTTGAATGCTAGGTCCAGGAAAAAGTTGGAAGTATTTGAGATGAAGGGGTTGAAAGAGCGGTTTGCAGGGTTAGCAAGAAGGGAGAGGATTAGGGAATAGGGTGGTGAGGAGGTGTGATTGAAGGAATGGTCTGGTGGGAGGAAAGGCGGAGAAAGGGAATGTTGGGTGGTATGGGCATTTGAGTGAGCTGGAGGAGCAGAGAGAGTGGTTAGAAGAGTTTGGGAGCGGAGAGGATAGGAAGGAGAGGAAGGGGGAGACCAAGAAGGAGGGTGGATGGATGGAATAAAGGAGATGATGGAGGAGGGAGGGATGGGGGAGGGAAGAGGGTAGGGTGTTGGCGAGGGATAGAGGGGGGTGGAGGAGGTGAGGGCGAGATGAGGAGAGGTGTGAATGAGGGAGGCTGTACGCACCACCCGCTCAAGCGGGACAAAAGTGTATGTACAATAATAATAATAATAAATAATAATAAGAATAAAGTAGAATAAGACAGAACCGAGACACCACAATTGACCTTGAAAAGAAGAAGTCGCCCCGTCAACAACAGCCGATAATTGAGCGATTTGAGAGAAAATTAGACATAAGTAAGCAAAGAGAAGGAGAGGAGCTTGGAGAGGGAGCTTCAGGCGGTGACGCGTGCCATACCGGTCATATGCTTTGGATATGTCAAGCGCCACCACACAAGTCTCCCCATAGTTCCTAAGGGCGGAAAACCATAAATCAGTAAGATAGAGGAAAGTATATCGCCAGTAGACCTCGAGCGCCGAAAGCCGTAATGGCGATCGGAAAGTGAATGAGATTCCAGATGATCTAAGAATGAGAGTTGAGAAGGGTTTCAAAGATCTTAAGATAGAATACAAAGTGAGAGCTATGGGGCGATAGTTAGAAGAATCAGAGCGGCTCCTTTTTTTCGGAATCAGTTGGACATGTGCGTGCTTCAACACTGAGGGAGGGAGAGTGTTAGTATTGAGACATAGAGAATAGTTGAACAAGAGGAGGGGCCAGCACGGAGCACACTCCCTCAAAACACAGGGAGGAATGCCATCAGGGCCACCCGCCTTCTAACGTTCACAGATTTCAGGAGCCCATACACTGATCAAATGTAATCACAGGCAAGGCATAGGACACCTGAGAGGAGAGGAGGAGGGGAGGGAGGAATGCCAGAATCATCCAGGAATGAGCTAGAGGAAAATCGAAGGTCGAAGAGCCAGACTTTTCAGTTGGAGAATTAGCAGCAAAAACATCAGAGCGTGTAAGATGAGGAAAGGCATTTACACAAGTTGTTAGAGATGTTTTGGCAAGAGGCCAGAAAGATTTTTAAGTAGGAGAAAGGAGGGTTAGCGCACTTTCGTTTGATGAAAGCCCGCTTTGCTCATCGAAGAGTATCCTGCAACGGTTTCTAGCTGAATGAAAATTAGCAAGAGTGATAGGAGAACGAAATTTTCCCTCCCGATACGCACTCTCTCTAGCCTGAATGGCCAGAGAATAAGCACAATCGAACCATGGATTATGAGGAGAGAAAAGATTTAGTCGAAGAAGGAATGAACCTGCCATCCCATCAATGATTACAGCTCCCACCTTATCGGCAGAAGCTGAAACGTCACCAGAATTCAAGCAGTCAATTCAATTATAGTTAGCGTAGAAGCAAGGCAAGGCCTCCCAATCGGCCCGATCAAAGTGCCAGAAAAAACGCGAAGGGCAGGATGGAGCTGTTGGAGAGAAAGTATTAAAATTAAGAGATATAAGGTTGTGGTCAGATTACCAATAGGAGCGAAGGTGATGTGTATTTATAGAGAGGACTAGTGAAGAAAATAGGTCTATTTGAAGTAAAATAACTTTTCCATATTATTTTACAATTTTAGGTAACATTTTGTTGCCAGGGAAAGAAATATAAAGTTTGCCTTGCCAGACGTAAGATTTTCTACTAATTAGTATTAAGCTCGTTTTTTTAAAGTGAAAGATGTTATCAAATGAGTTAATACATTTAATACGTAATAAACAAGAATTACTTGTTTTTTTACAATACGTAGAGTTATTACAAGGTAAGAAAAATGTAGAAAATGTTAAATATATATATATATATATATATATATATATATATATATATATATATATATATATATATATATATATATATATATATATATATATATATATATATACTATATATATATATATATATATATATATATATATATATAAAGAATCGTTTATGATTTAAAACTAACGAAAACCCTAAGTAGACAGCATAGATATCAGTTGTCGGGGTCTCTCGGCCTCTAGGTCCATCGGCATCGTAAATGTAAATTTGCAAAAAAAAAAAAAAAAAAAAAAAACTAAAATTTTGAAAAAAAAAAACCCTTTTAAAATTTCCACTGAATCCAAATATAATATTTGTTTTTCTGTGGTTGTTTTGAATTCTTTTAGATTACTTTGATGTCCCTTTGTAAGTCTTATATATATATA
>JABUQX010087096.1:15000-26221 GCA_015478945.1 Trachelipus rathkii
AGGCTGATTAGACGTACTTGCAGTTGAGGAAGCAGGTTGAATTTCAACGTTTGCTGCATTTCTCTTAAGAGTTCCAGTTTTCAACCACTTTTCCATTTTGAAAAGAAATGTTAATTGTCACTACAAAATATATAAATATTGCCCTATAAATATGTCACAGACAAATAGCCAAAAGCTTATAAGAAACTACTCGTTCACTAAAAAAGAACAAAGCACAACGCCACGAGCAATGGAACACAAATAAATTAAGAACGTACAAATGGAAACAAGACCACTGCTGAGAAAACGAATGCCCTCGGATATTGAGTTGAAAGTAATTCACTGATCCAATAATATTAAAAGTCATATTTAAATTATTAACAAAGTTCGGATTTTTCTTCTATCATATATGTCTATATAGCTATTATATAAATATTTACACAAAATTTCATATAATTATTATATATAGATTTAATAACTATATATATATATATATATATATATATAAATATATATATATATATTATATATATATATATATATATATATATATATATATAGTAATACTATATATATATATTAGGTGGAATATTTGGGGTTTGAAGCGACAAACTATCATTCGATCCATATCTCCAAAAACTACAGATAAGCTCAGGAAAAGGAATACATTGTTGGAATCCTGGTAAAATTTTATTGCGGAAACTGTAAAAAAAAAAAAAAAAATGAAAAAAAAAATGAAAAAAAATCATATCTCAAAAACTACAATAGCTACAGCGAAAAGGAATACATTTTTGGAATCCTTGTAAAATTTTAGTTAGGAAAATGTAAAAAAAAAAATAAATAAATAAATAAATAAAATAAATATTGGCAATTTTTTTTTTAGGAGCAGGGGACATTAATTTTATAAATTATTTTTTTAAGGTATTACACGGCAATGTAGGGGGCTCGAGCCGACGGGGAACACAGGGGGGGACGTTTTCCATACCCCGTAGGGGAGGGGCGGAGGAACCCCCGCGACACCCAAATACCAAAGAGCGGGGGTTCCGGAGACCCTCCCCGGAGGGGGGGAATTAGTCCTAGCCCGTAGTTCCCCGGAAGGCCGAGAGACCCCGACTCCTGCCATCGGTGCGGTATACCCTTGGGGTATTCTTTAGTAAAAGAAAAAAAAGCAAAATTTAATAGAAAGTCTATTTATTTTAAACGAGTAACCAATAAAAGGTCTCTAAATAGGCTCCTATAATCATAATTACTATAATTATTAACAATAATATTTTTTTATTTTTTTTACATTTTCCTATCTAAAATTTTACCAGGATTCCAAAAATGTATTCCTTTTCGCTGTAGCTATTGTAGTTTTTGAGATATATTTGATCTGTTTTCTTTTTTTTTTGGTTCGTGTTTTTTGTTTACATTTTTTCCGCTTCCTAAAATTGACCAAGCATTCCAGCAATGTATTCATTTTCCTTGTAGCTATTGTAGTTTTTTGAGATATGGATTGGATTATAGTTGTCGCTCTAAACAAAATATCATTATTTCTATTATATAGGTATATATATATATATATATATATAATATATATATATATATATATATATATATATATATACCGGTATATATATATATAATTATATATATATATACGGTATATATATATATTTATATATATATATATATATATATATATATATATATATATTATATATATATTATATATATATATATATATATATATATAATATATATTAGTATATATATATATATATATATTGCAAAAAAGATTTGCAAATTATTGTCGTACGCCTGTTCATAAAACCTACAAAAGATTTCATACGGTTCTTGCAGCGTTTCGGAGTTGATTTGTAACTTCTTTTCCGTATATATATATTATATATTATATATATACATATAATATATATATATATATATATATATATATAATATATATATATATATATATATATTAAGATCAGTAATTTTAATTTAATAATTTTTTATTCCTATAATTTTTCTTTTATTATTTTCTTTTTCTTTTTACATTTTCCTGTTTAATTAAGCCATTGTTTTAGGATGTTTCCGCCATTACCAATATAATTTTTTTTTCGTGTACCCCCCATTTTTTTTTTTTTTCCCCCCGAAAAACATTTAGCAACGGTACCCCAGGGGTGAAATGTAATAATTATATGCCCTAGACCACAAATAAAACTTTACTTAATATAAAATCTACTTTATATATTGGCAAAACTCTAGTGACAAATTGTATGTACAAGAAGGGTAGTGCTAAACTAAAAAGACCCTTTGAAAATATATGAAAAAAACAAGTAATTTTAAAAAAAAAACAAAAAAAAAACAAAAAATTTTGGCCCTTTTTGTCTTTTTTTTTTTATAAAAAAAAAATCTTGTTTTTTTTTTTAAAAAAAAAAAAACCAACGGTTTTTTTTTAATTCCAACCCTATATATATAATTAAATGAAAATGGAAAAGTTTCGTAGTTAAAGGTATTAAATTAAACTGAACTTCATTTGAATAAGCTCTAAGAGGTTAAATAACATGAACATTAGCAGTTCTCCTTCCCGTCATTTTCCCGGGGATAACTATTTCTTGAGTGGCTTCATAAAATATTTCCTCCTGTTTCTAAATATCTTTCAACTTTCGACTGGAATGACGGTGGAGGGCTGAAAGGTATTTTATGCTAGTTTTCGTAAATGCATAAACTATTTCCAGTGTTTTTCCACCAATTGGAGGGAATATCATTGTCTTCACACTGGTCAAAGTAGGCAAACTTGTATATTTGTTTATTTCTTGAATTGTATTCCCCTACGTAGCCTTTTACCTTTTTGTACATATCACATCGTCAAGAAGAAATATGGGACTTTCTTTTTTTTTTCACTCGTCACTTACTTTTCTGTATGAACGATTTTGGATTGCCACAATTTCTTTAAAACAATCCACTTAAAGAATGAAAATGGAAAACTTCCAGCTTCACTTTCCACACGGCGAATCATCGTCAGCAAAGAAAATAGTTCAGAAGGATTAGTCAGTAAGCTAAATTTTCATGATTTCTTTTCCATGCTCAACGACCATATTTTTTTAACTGATTCATCTGATTCATGTTGAAAAGATTAGCTTGAATCGCAGATCTAAGGAAGTAGCTACAAAACCACACAAAAATTTATCACCATACGAAACTTAGAAAGTCCCTTTTTCTACTGCATTTCTTAAAGCTCTTCAACGATGTAATTTAAATTTCCACTGAATGCTTTTTGCTTTAATTTCCTTATTTAAAAAAATAAGATTTGTTTTAAATACTAATAGGAGAAGGGATCACTTGGGCGACTGATACTTCACGTTTAATGCTTGTTTTAGTGATGTTGTAAAATGGCTCAAGTAAATGGAATAATATTGCCACTGAAAATCAGTCAACATTTCTGATTGCATTCAGCAGCGTATATAGACTAAGGGGGAACTTTTTGTTTCAGAACATCTTTTTAAGTTCATATTATAAATTCTGTTCCGCGTGTAGGAAACAACGTCTTGAATAATTTTATGCTGTTGACATTCAGCTGCATCTGTAAAGTTTTTAAGCTTTGCAGCTGCCATTGCTGAATGGTGAAAATGAGAGGATATGCTTCCTGGCAAGTAATAAAATATCTTTAACAGTCTTCTGACATAATATATTAAATCGTGAATGCATAGTTGCAACATGTGAATAAAACATGAAATGATAGCAAAGCCTACTCTCCCATTATACCGCCTACCATGTTTGGTTTCCATTATCCACCGTATCACTAAAATGAAATTCTATTTTTTTGGAATATTGAAAAATGGTCAAAGGGCCCTTATACGGATCTGAACAATTTGACAAATGACAAAGATTTTCGTCATATTGGCTACAAAATTTGGCTTATATTTTATTTTTTATTTTGGAAAATAAAGTTTCTAAAATTTCATTTTAATTGATATAACTTTCCCTTATGTTGGACGTAATTTATTGTTTATAAAGCTCAAGCTATTCGGCCGAATAGTTTTTTCAAAGGCCAAAACACCGAATATTCGGTATTTTGCCGAATACCGAATACTTTCCGAATATTCGGCACTCCCTAATATTTATATATATATATTATATATATAAATATATATAATATAATATATATATATATATATATTATATATATATATATATATATATATATATATATTATATATATATATATTATATATATATATATATATATATATATATATATATAGACCATTTTTTTTTTTGCCTATAATTATTAAACTATTTTACATATCAGACTTTTATAATCATTTCCTGCAATGGCTAGTCCTAGGCTATATAGCCCTGTAAAATTATTTGTTTTGCTTGAAAACTTTGGAAATTATTTGACCCCAAAGTGGTAAACAAAAAAAGACCACAATTCAAAAAAAAAGACCATGTACTTATTTAGGGACATTAGGACATAAGGAAATATAAGGACAGTAAAAGGCCACATGGGCCCTATCGAGACCTGCCCCAGTCAAACCCACACCGGCCACAAACATGCCCTCATTGCAGACATCATCAAAGCACACCTAGGGCTTTGTCATTTGTTGTAACTACAAATACCACCAATTTGGCTTAGTCAAAACTAAATATAATAAATATGATATCCAAACCATCCACATGCATTAATTAAGCTAGGTTATGGTCACACATGCCCAATCTAAAAATAACCCTGGCTACTAACCTAAAAAAACCCGCCCACATTTGGCTTTCGTCAAAATTAGAATATTATAATGATAACCCACCCATTCCATAACCGAATCTAACGTTTTCTTAAATGTTGCAATCGAGTCCACACTCAACAACCTCCTCTGGCAGACAAAAAATTAAACAACCCTATTACTGAATGCATGCTTTCTTAATATCAAGATGCATGCTTTCTTCTTAAATTTTCTTATTATGCCCCCTGGGTCACCTGTCCATGTTCTACTATGAAAAATTTATTGGTCTCTATGTTATCATAGATGTAAATGATTTTGTAGACTTTGGTATCATGGTCCCCTGGCCTGAGAAAAGTCGCCTTTCTATCAGAAAACATTCCTAAACTCCTTCAGCCTCTCCTCATAGCTCTTACCCTCAAACCCACAAATCATCCTTGTTGCTCTAACGTTGCCACTCTCTCTTAGCAATATCTAAGTCTTTCTTAAAATAAGGGCCCAAACTTGTGCACAATACTCTATTACTGGCTAACATAGCTATTATACAGTTTACTTATTACTTCCCTGCTCTTGTAAAACAGCATTACGATTTTTATTATGCCCAGCATCTTTTAGCTTTCATTTCTAGCTTCCAAGGCATTGATATAGCTTTACTTCAAATTTACTGCTTAAATACACCTGAAATCTTTTTCTTGGTTCCACAGACTCAAGCCACTCCCAATTCATATCGTAGTTAAATATTTTATTTGAGTAACCTAGGTGAAGAACCATTACACTTTTTATATTAAAATTCATATTGCCCACTTATCTGCCCCCCAAAGAAGTTTAATCAAGATCCATTTATGAATCTTTAGCATACCTTCACTATTCCTAACTGAGGTGGCCACTTAGGTATCATCTGCAAACTTAGAAACCTTGCATTTCAGTCCCTGGTCTAAATCATTTATATTATTATGAGGAACAATAGTGGCCCAGCACTGAACCCGTGGACACCACTCTTCACTATTTCCCATGATGATTTATTTTTCCCAATTTAGGTTGTATAACACATACTGTTTCCCTCTATTTCGCAACTACCACTCCCCTTTCTCGCAACCCAGTAAAACCACTCCACCTATGAAACCACATTGCAATTAACTTTTTCATTCAGCCTTATGGTGGGAGAAACCTTGTCAAAAGCTTTACTAAAGTCTAAATATAAACATATCAACTGGAATCTCCTCGGGTCAAAATGCAGTCCGTAATGTATCCAATAGAAATTCTAAAAAGGTTTGTTCTGACATGACCTAAACCCTTTTCTGAAAACCATGCTGGGTATGTCATACAATACCCTTGTTAAATCTTCTAAAATATTTTCATATGAATGACCTTTCAGTAACTTTTTCCAAAACCTTTAAAACCAGAGATGTTAAGCTAACTGGCCTATTAATTTCCCCAAATCTTTCCTTACTACTACCTTTCTTAATAAATAGTAGGCACAACAAATATGCTGTTTTTCCAGTCCATCTGGTACCCACTCACCAAATGTTATAGATCCTAAAAATCAAATCACAGTCCTTTTGCAAATGCTTTAAACTACCCCAGGTCTTTCAGATAATTCTACTCCATATATAGCCATCAGGGCCTGCAGCTTTAATTGGGTCAATATGATCTAATAACGTTTAATATCTTTTACCTCAAATCAAATTCTGTAAGTCTCAATTGGTTACATGCATTACAAGAAACTATTAGTCCTGACTATTATCCTAATCTTTCCTCTGTAACACTGAACCAAAATAATTCATTTAAAATTTTGCCCAATTCTTATCGTAAAACACTAAATTTTCAATCCAATTTTAAAATTACCAATTTTCTAATCATACTTTTAAATTTAATAAAAGCTAAAAAAACTCCTTCAGGTTCTTATTAGCTAATTTTTTTTCCTTGCTTAAATTAATTTCTGCCTCTCTCTTTTGCTTTCTTATTCACTGGTTAAGTTCGTTCCTATTTTCCCTAAATTGTTATTAATCATTTTCGATATTGTTTTCCTTGAATATTTTAAAACATCTGCGCTTTTCAATAATTTTCTCTCTTATCTCTCTATTCTCCACCAAACAGGTATTTCATCTTCGCCACCCTAATGGTTTTATATCTTTAAACATACTGACTGAATATTCATTAAAATTTTGGGTTTAAAAATGTTCCCACATGATAACAAACAGTTTTGGTCTTTAAAAAACTCTTTATCCAGTCAGTTATGACTAAGCATGGTCTCGAAATTTGTTAAAATCGCCATTTCGGAAATCTATGATCTTTTCCTTTTTAACTTGCAATTTGGGCCCAGATTACGCGACAAATTAAATTCTAATTATATTATGGTCACTAAGACCTAAATTCTCCTCAACTCTAAACTTCCATCCACCATACTTTCATTCAATTAGTTAATATTAAAGTCTAATAGTGCATCTGTATCTTGTGGGTTCTTTGGACCATCTGGGTCAACAAAGTTTATCTAAGTATCACAATTATGAAATGCGAACTACTATCTACGGTCCATATTAGAACAAGGAAAATTCCAAATGAATGCCAGGAAAGATTAAAATCACCCATTTTAATGACTAACCTTTTTTCATTCTGTGGCAATGCTGTCTCAAATTTCTTTCACAATTTTCCAAGGTCATCTAATTCTGGACTCTTGGCCAGAGGTCTATAAAATGCCCCTATTCTATATGATTATGTATAGTAAGATATCTACCCAAACTGATTCAATATCATGATTAATTTTAAAGTCCAGTCATTAGTACAGATTGAATATTGCTTTTTAACATAAGCGCCACACCACCACTCCTTCTTTCCTCTAGCGCTGGTAATAACAATAAAGTGAAAATATCCCTTCTATTTCATATTCCTGGCAAGAGTCTCCATATAATTCTTCATTAACCCATGCCTCAGTTATGGAAATAATGCCTAGATTCTCATTTATGGTATAACTAATCAGCTTATCTTTTTTATTTCTAAGGCTATGAGCATTTGTGTAAAAACATTTGATACTCGAAATGCCAAAATGCTGTTATTTTTATTGCTATCATCATTATTTAAACCTGTAACAACATTAGTTTTATTTATCTCCCCACTATTACAGTTACCATTGCTATTATTTGTATCCAGATTTAGCCCACCACCCCCAACTTTACCTAGTTTTTTTGCTAAACAAGTCTCCAAACTGGTAACTGAAAAAGCTCAACACCTTTACGACTCAAGTGAACTCCCATCTGCTGCAAAAAGATCTTTTATCCAGAAATCCTCTCCACAAATCCAAAAACCTAATATTTTCTGAAATAACATAATTTCCTAACCCTTCATTTACACCTAAAAGCCCAACTCCCCCATTCCTGACCTGCCCCTAACCTAGATAAAATCCCAGAAATCAATGCACCTTCTTCCACTAGCTTTTCATCTTCTGAAAAATCAATATCCTATAATCGCTGCTTATAATTTCTTCTGACCGTTCAATGGCCCTATATCATTGTACCCCACATGCCAATCACCTCTGGAATCACATTTGTAGAATCAATCTCTCTATCTATCCTATCCACGATATCACTCAATCTCTGCCACCTGGATAACATACTCTCAATCGTTTCTTTTATTCTATAGTTTTAAAAAGTCCTATCTAGGTATCGTATCATAGAGTCTCCAATTAGCAATTTATTCAAGACTTCCCTTCAGACAACTCAACATTACGCATTGGCACCTCTGATCCCTCCCCATCGTGGAAGACAGTCGAAACCTGTTACTTGCATGGTCAAAGGTGACTGACTTTTCGAGATCCTCATCTTTAAATCATTATTTCCCTGTTTTCTACAACTCCTATATCAATCTGCAGACCTATTAATACCTACTTTAATCCTTTTCCCGTCTCATCTTCCTGCTAGGTGAATCCTATTCCTGTCTACTCGCCTATATCCCCGCTCAACCTCCTTGCCTCGACAATCCCTACTAACTTTTTTCCTAACACTTTCCCTCCTTTTCTCAACTCAATACTTCTTTCTTTTCAATCCATTCAACAATATTCACTCAGTCTTGGCAATCTCCCTTCCTTAACAACACCATTCTCTGCATTCAAATCACAAGCAGGGCAGATATTCACATATTCACCTCTTACAGTCCACAGATATCACACAGAGCATACATATTTTAAATTATTATTAGCTTCCCAACCAGCAACCAATTATAGCACCTACAGTTTAACAGCAATAAAGCCTAAAAAGAAAATAAACTACTCTCTTTAAAATAGGTTAAAAATTTAAACAATTTATTTACTTAAGCCCTAGGCCAGGGAATATATAAAAGTTATAAGGTAGGTTTAACTGTAGTCTTGACTGGAAAACCTAATTTAATTTAAATTATCACTAAATTAAAGTAACAATTAATAAAGACTGTATTTACAATAAGAAAGGTCTATTAGAATCAATAAACCCGACACAGAAAAACAGTAAAACCCTTACCATGTTAGCCCTAGGGGTTAGGCTATCCAAAAATTTAAAAAAAAAAACAAAAAATTAATAAAACAATTGTAAATTATTTGTTTTGCTTGAAAACTTTGGAAATTATTTGACCCCAAAGTGGTAAACAAAAAAAGACCACAATTCATAAAAAAAGACCATGTAACTTAAAAAAAAGACCACCTTCAAAAACTCCCTTTAGAGTGCCCATATGTATTATTTCGCATATACATATGTTTGAAGGTCTCAATTACTAGATATTAATAAAAAAAAAATAAAAAAAAAAAAAAAAAAAAAAAAAAAAAAATAGTTAAATTTAATAAAAAAAATTTTTTTTTTACCTCAGATTTCTTGAGCTCTTCTGATGGAATGTATAAGGGAATGTGCCAGTGCCGGATAACCCCCCTCCCTCCTAGAATAGGTTGACATGTTCTACACCCCTCCTTGAATTGGTTTAAATCCCCTACACCCCCTCCTTGAATAGGTTTTAACAAATATGACTATTTGTATTTTTTTTGAAATTGCTCCCAGAGCATGCGTGTTTGTTGCATGGTCTGGTTGTCAATTTTAATTGATTTTCCTCTATTGGCCCAAAGAATATTTGGGAAGCAGGGACAGTTTCTGGGACCACAGACTTTTTAACACAGAATCGTCCATCACCTAGAAAACTGAGGAAATGGAACAATACAGTGCTAACGTCTTCCCTTTCATCGTGGGAAAATACTTGTTGCAACCTGCCAAGGTAATACTTGGTAGGTTTGTCAAAGTTGACAGCAAAGACCTTGTCTTGGATAGTCTCTCTCCAGTCAACTCTGTTCAAGAGGGTCTTAACTTGTAACATGGAGTTCAAAATTCTTGGCTATCATTTTCAGAAACATCAGTCCACAAATCTTCTTCTTCTTCTTTTTCATGTATTTAGTAATAATATGCCATGAAATAATTGATTTCTGACCTAGTCTGCAGGAATCGTTGAAAGATCTGTCGCCTGTGAGGAATAGATGATCAGTGGTGCCAGATGTTCACCCGCAGCATTACAGGCTGCCAAAATAGTGATGTTTTCGCGACCTGAACCTGCTAGAACTCTGACCACTTTCTGTCCGATAACTGAAACTGTCTCCATGTTACTAGGGTCTATTGGGTCCATTTATTTTTTAAACTTATAAATTTAAATTATAAAGGTGGTTATGCTAGGAAGAAGGAATATATATATACAACCCGTCCGGGCAGGGTGACTTGGACCTATTTAGGTTTATAACTCGTCTCCTGACTTTTCCTAATGCAAAAACTTTTTTGGAATTTTTTTTTTTTAAATCAAAGGATATAGTAGGTCAAAAGCACACAAAAAAATAATATTGTATTTCTAATAATAATAGTTTTAATTACATTTTAAATAAAGCTAATTCAGACTCACCTTAGAGGGGTAAATCAGACCACCAATTGAGGGGTGAATCGGACCATTTGTTTTGTTTAAATTCCTTTTATGTATAAATTCAATTTTAATATTTTAAATTTTTTACTTAAATAATAAGTAATTATCTAATAATGTTAGTAATAGGTTAATGAAAAGTCAATAATGATACATCAAATAAAGAATAAAAATGTGGTGGTCCGATTCACAACCGCCTCTCATGGAACAAATTTTGACACTTTTTGGAATTCGTATTTTCCATCATAACATTTTCATTTTTTATTTTAATTTTTTACTTAATATAGTTATTTAATTTTATTATATTAAAATTAATATACGTAATAAAAATGTCAATATTTAGAGGGTGGACCGAATCACCCCTCTTAAAAAGGTGGGCCAAGTCACCCAGCCCGACGCTATATATATATATAATTAAATAATATAATATATTATTATATATATATATATATATATATATATAGTATATATATATAACTATATTATATATATATATATATATATAATATATATATATATATATATATATATATAAAAAGTAAAAGTCATCAAAAGATTGGGGGGTGGTCTTTTTTTATGTAACTGGTCTTTTTTTTAATGTAACTTTTTTTTTTTGTTTCTCTCGGGAATGA